>BQNB010078802.1:17655-30443 GCA_026074375.1 Tanacetum coccineum | reverse complement strand
TTTGATCATAAAATGCATTAAGCATTTATTTATTCATACCTTTAAGTGATGTATTTGTTGAAATGAGAGTTTACTACTAATTACTTGTTTAGCTTTAATTTTACGTTGAACGTTTTTATATTTGGGGCAATTTCATATCTACCCTCATTTAAAATGAAAATTTCATATATACCCAAACATGCTTTAAAAACATTGTACATTATGCATTCATTGGTTGCACTTTGGGTATATATGAAATTATTGTTCAAAATAGGGTGATATATGAAATCAATCCTTTATATTTTGTGATTATCAAAACGTAAAGATGTGAAAAAATATTGGTAATGTTTTTAGGCATTATATTTTATCAACAATCTCCCCCTTTTTGATGATTACAAAATTTAAACTCATTAAATGTAAAATTATTTTTAAACAAGTATTTAGTGAGTTTCATGTCATTTCTCCCCCTTTTTGTAGAATCAAAAAAGACATCGTCGAGAATTACTAGTTAAATCAACAGAATAAATGCTCCCCCTTGATATGTGCTCTCCCTCGTTCGAGGGCACCAAGGAATCGAGCTATGGTTTCTTAGCTATAAAAACGAGTTAGAACAATACAAATATTTTTAACATGTAGCAAGAAGGAAGGAAAAATATGACAAGTGCAAGCAAACATCAAAGCAAAAGATACTTCATTAATTTAAGACAATGTGTGTGAATAACACACACGCATACATAAATAGAAAAACAAATATGCTTTAGAAGCAAAATAGCCATAGAAGGATTTTGACTTGCTTGCGATACAAAAGGATTTGACGATTATTTGAAGGCATATTACGAGATTAGTTAGTTGGAGAGTTTGGAGCGGAGGCGGTTGTGGAAGGGTAATCTCTTTGAACTCTAGGTGGTGGATGAGGTCGAGTGAGGAGGAATTCAATCCAATTGATATCCTCACTTAAAGCAAGGAATTATTTTTGGGTAAAGATGTAACAAGGGCAATAACCAACATGGGTTTCAACCTGGTTGATGTTGAGGGTGTGTGGTAGGTTTGGAGAGTAAGGTGATGAGGGAATGTTGTTTTGTTATTGAGAGAGATGCATGGCTAAGAGGTTTGATAGGTCTTGTAGTTGATTAATGTCATCAACTAGGCTTTCTCTACTTGGAGATAGAGGTGGTGTGTGTTGAGTTTGGTTGTCACTTTGAGGTAGAGCTTGAGTGTGAGTAACATGTGAGTTGATGGGTGAGATAGGAAGTTGAGGA
Organism: Tanacetum coccineum; assembly: GCA_026074375.1. NCBI lineage: Eukaryota > Viridiplantae > Streptophyta > Magnoliopsida > Asterales > Asteraceae > Tanacetum > Tanacetum coccineum. Next base: position 29,205 of record BQNB010078802.1, on the reverse strand, counting down.
TGTGAGACAACTTGTGGTGATGTGGGAGTGTCCTTAATGTAAGGAGTTTGGTTGTCACTTTGAGGTGGAGCTTGAGTGTGAGTAAGTTCCTGATGAGGCGTGAGTGGTTTTGGTGTTGGTGAAGGTGAACTTACATTGAGCTCATTGGATGTGGTACAAGGGTTTAGTTTCTTCTTCCAAATGGGTTTCACACTCATTTTAGATACCCTTAATGGTTTGGATGTGTGTTTGTTAGGAGATGTCATTGGTGAGGATGATTGTGATGATGATGGTTGAGAATGTATTTATAGTGGAGTAAAGGTTTAAATAAGGAATAATAAACATTTAAAGGATCAAATCCAAGAAATGTTTGTGAGTTTAGAGAAACAGTAGCTAAGTCTAAAGGGTATTTGGTCAAAAAGGGATGAAAAATACTGTTTTACCCGTTACTGTTTAGGCCGGTCCCCTTAATTAGGGGTCGGTCCCTTTAAAATTAAGGGGGTCGCCCTTTATGAATTAAGGGGGCCGCCTACTGCTATTTCCTAGATTTTCCAAAAATCGTTTTTTCTCAAAATTTTGTGTGAGGGTTTCTGTTTTAGTGGTTAATTTGCAGTAAGTCCATCCTTTTATGGCAATTAAGATTTTTTAGCACATAGCAAGCAAGCACTGAACATTCTACATATATGACAAGTTGTAAGATAAAACTATTTCACATAATTTTGGCATATAATCATATATGAATTGAAAATCAAAAGAGTGAAGAACATATAAAATAGTGACTAAATATAATGCACAAAGATTTTTTCTTGTCAAGGGGGTTAAGTGAAAAACAAACCAAAGTTTTGTACAAATACTAGTGTGTGCCTAAGTACGACAAATGTGGAGTAACGATTATTTCGACACTAAGACATGTAAAACCTAAGAAACAATCCAAGTACTCCTTGATTCAATTTTGCTCAATCAAGATTGTTGAAAGAATATATATTAGATTATATACTTTTGACAACAAGTAAGAGAGCATTATGCATATGTGAAAAATGTTTTTAGCATATCTCAACAATATATGAAAATTGATTTTTATGTGCTCCTAGTTGTGAGAAGGACTTTTTAGAAAATAATACATTGGGACTATTGTGTATATGTATAATGAGATGTGCATTTAGATAGAAGAATTTGTAAAAGTTTGCTTATGGACTTTTCCCAATCTTGTGTTTTTGTGTAAAATAGAAACCTAGACAAAGAGAATTTTTTTACTCAGTCAGGTGGGCGGTCCCCTTAAAGTCTGGGTGGTCCTCTTAAAATTAAGGGGACCGTAAAATATTTTGACTTATCCGGAATTACATTAGATCATTAATAGCCAAACACGCAGGGACTAGATTAGACTATTGAGGATAGTTTAGTTGTGTTTGGACTATAAATACCCCCTCTATACTTCCATGGAGGGGTGAGGATTCATTTTGTAATATCTCATAAGGTGTGTGTGTATGTGTTCTCTCTCTTCCATCACATACACATCTTTTCCTTTTTCTCTCATCAATAATATGGCTAAGTTCTTGTTCAATCCTCCCCGACCTCCGGATCATCTTTGTTAGCTAGTGTTTCTTATTATGTACAATTGGTATCAAGAGCTAACCGAGGGTGTATTGTATTCATGTGTGTTGTGTTTGTGGGCTTATTTGAGCTTATTGTTGGTTTCGGCTTATTTTTTCTTTAAGCTTATTCTTTTCTTATTTCTCTTATTTTAATTTGGGCTTCAAAACAGTATCACATTAATCTTGGGCTGAATCTCATTCTCAAGTCTCATTTTAAATAGTAAGGGTGCGTTTTGATTTGTATACTAAAACGTTTTGTCTTGGTTTGAAAAACAAGAAAGTAAGTTGGGCTAAAGCACACGTTTAGTTGTTTTTTGGGTTTTTCAAACATTTGTGTTGTCTCAGTTTGTAATCATTTTTTATTATTGTTCTTTGTTGCGTTAGGCTTCAAGAAAAGATAATTTTGATCCAAAATTTTGTAACGAGTTAGTTTTTTTTTGTGGTCCACAGTTTGCAATAGCTAAGAAAAACACCATTCCTATTTTGGTGGATCTGTGCTTTGTATGTTTGTGCTCAAGACAAAAAAAACAAAGACAAAGACGTCTTGTTTCTTTGTTCACCGATCTACTAACTGATCTACTCGCCAAGAAGGAACTGAACAACTCAAAAAAATTTAACAAACCGAACAACTCAAAAAGCTTTCACAAACCGAACAACTCAAAAAGCTTTAACAAACCGAACAACTCAAAAAGCTTTTACAAACCGAACTCAAAAAGCTTTAACAAACCGAACAACTCAAAAAGCTTTCACAAACCGAACAACTCAAAAAACTTTCACAAACCGAACAACTCAAAAAGCTTTCACAAACTGAACAACTCAAAAAGACTCAAACTGACTACAACACCAATAGCTAAAATAACAACATCAACATCCACAAATCAAATCCAAGTCTAACCCACCTCCATCATCTTACAACTGACTCGAAACCATATTACAACAACAACATTTACAACCAACAACAACCACATCCAATCCACAAACTATCCTAGATCCCAACGTTACAAAATCATCTCCTCTACATCCACAAAGACTCGAACAAATTAGAACAAACACAAAGATCTCAGATTTTTGTTCAACTTTTATTCCAAATCTTTTAAAGTTTTTTTAGTTGAACTTGATCTCATCGTTGATCTTTAAGAGGATACCCTCTCATTTTATGTTCGAATTTAAAGAAACAAGTATAAAAAATTTGTTATATCATCTCTTTGTTTCGATTAAAGGACACAACTCAAAAGAAACACCTACCCGAGACCAAATATAATGATCTTGAAGCCGTTTATCTTCTTGTCTGGTACACGGTTAAATTAAACAGAAAGTATAAAGGGTCTTTGGGTTGAGATTTGTTTTTGAAAGAGTCTTGTTTGTGATGTTTAATTTCCATTATTCGTTTCATCTTATAAGATAAGGATGGCATTTGATTTGATTAGAGATGAATGAGTTATGAGTTCGTTGATGTGATAAGTGTTCACTATTGATTTATGGCTAAACGTTTGGTGTGATTAGATTAAAGGAGAAGATGGATAGATCTGTTTGATTTATTTATTTTCTGGTGGAGAGGGAAACAAAGGTGAGAGAGGCGATGGAAACTATGTGAGTGAAATCAGGGTTAAGTTTCCCTAATAATAAGGAATTGTTGCCTTATATCCCTAATCCTAAAGTGACCAGGCTTTATTGTAACACCCCCAGAAATCAGGACAACGCAGCGGAATGGTAACATTGGGGTGCTACTTCAGGGCACAAAACACAAGTCACGGAAAACGACCTTAAAATGGACGTTTTAATTAAAGTCATATTCTATTTAATAAAAGATCAGAGTTGCAACAGGTTTCATTTATAATGTATTAGAAAACATTGTCAAAACGTTTGTCAAATAGTACTCAAGTTATTAAGCCTTCAAAAATATATATCCGCGCGACTCGAATGCTCCCAATGCTCCACTAGCAAAATAGTAACCTGAAAATACATGCTAAAACGTCAACAATAATGTTGGTGAATTCATAGGTTTAAGTAAAAAAAACGGTATTGAAATAATTTAAGAAATGTTTCAGAAGAAAAGTAGCGTTACAACATTTAAAAGTGTTATTTCCGAAATCCATCCGAAATCCAAGTAGTGATTCAGTAAATCAAGAAGTATTTAAAAGATTGATGCTTATGACAAGAACTTCTCGAGTATATGGACGTACACGCAATGAGATGCTTTTGAGAGTTTCCAACATACACCATGCATGTGGGGAATCATGGGGGAAAATGTGTACATCCAGGACTTAGTTGACTTTGATGTTACCATGTCAACTTCCAGGGGGAAGTAGTGTAAACTACTTTACTTAGTGTGGTTTATGAAGTATACTGCATGCGTGAGAAGAACTGTTGCTAATTTCTCGCATGTACCCCCGAACCAATATTCACCAAGACCTAATGACAAGTAGCAGCAGTATTTGATGTGGTTTTCTACTTTTACAAAATTTTGCTGTGCCCATAAATGTTAAATATAAGTTTTTTCTAGCTACATCAAAGTTTCAGAATCTGCTCAAGATAAGGATGTTGGTTTGGGGGGAAGCTGATTCAGAAACTTCGCCAAAAAGGAGTCTATGAAGAAAGATTTTCAAGACATGCTGCATGAATTGGGGGGAAGTTAATCCAACTCATGCATACTACAATGGTTCATGTACAATTAAAGACACTAAAGATCCAAGCTGGAGTACAAGTATCAAGACTAGAAGACAAAGACGTCATCTTCAGCATTGGAAGCGCCTTGGATGTCATTTCATCATGTTGTATTTGTACTTGATAGGAACATTGTAAGTAATTCCGTATGTCCACATATTGGGGGAAGATTGTTAGCCTTAAAATATGAGGACTTATACGGAATTACATTAGTTCATAAATAGCCAAACACGCAGGGACTAGATTAGACTATTAAGGATAGTTTAGTTGTGTTTGGACTATAAATACCCCCTCCATACTTCCATGGAGAGTGAGGATTCATTTTGTAATATCTCATAAAGTGTGTGCGTGTTGTTTCTCTCTCTAAACCACATACACATCTTTTCCTTTCTTTCTCTAAATAGTATGGCTAAGTATTTGTTTAATCCTCCCCGACCTCTGGATATCAAAGCTTAGGCTTGTGTTTCTTACTATTAACAGACATTTATCTGATCATCGTCCCATCCTTATGTGGGAAACGAATTATGATTATGGCCCTTCTCCTTTTTGTTTTTTTCATTCTTGGTTTTCTATGGAGGGTTTTGATTCTTTTGTGGAAAATACATGGAAATCCTTAAATATTGTTGAGCCAAATGGTTTGATTTGGTTGAAGAAAAAGCTGCAAGCACTCAAGATTGCTATCAAGGCTTGGTCAAAAGAGGCTAAAAAAGGTCCAACGATAGGAAGATTCAAATTCAACATAATCTCTCAGAAGTTGATAAGATTATTGATCAAGGCAAGAGCAATGATGAGATTCTTAATAAAAGAATCATGCTTCTTAATGAACTTCAGGATCTTAACTCTATGAATGCCACTGAGATTTCTCAAAAAGCCAAAATATGATGGTCCATTGAAGGTGATGAAAACTCCAAATATTTTCACGATGTTCTTTATAAAAAGAGATCTCAACTTGCCATTCATGGGACTCTAGTTAACGGTGAATGGATTTCTGATCCATACATAGTTAAAAATGAAACACTCTTGGAAACTGAACAACTAGAACAAGCAAGAGGAACCGAACAACTTGTTTCTTCATAAATCAAACTACTAAACCGAACAACTCAAAGTCCATTTGGGAACCGAACAACCCGTCTCCATTTGCGAACCGAACAACCCAAACTGAGTCAACTCGGCAATTACAGAGTTGGCCCGGGTAACTCATTGAGTCAAAGGTCCAAGAAAGAAAAAATTACTCAGAGTGGACTCTTTGTTAAACCCAAATCATTAAAACAACGTCAACAACAACCAAAACCCTTCGTCACAATTTTACTTTCACAATCAAATCCAATCCAACACAAGCTACCTAAACCCATCGTCACATATCTCCACTCCATCTCCTACGACTTTACAAGACTCGAATAGAAATAAAAATGATCTCGGATTGTTCAATTTTTCTTCTCAAATCTTTAAGATTTTTTTTAATTGAACATCATCATCATCGATCCTTGTTAGGTTACACAATTTTTTTTAATATACAAAATTAAAGAAAGAATAATAACTTTGTTTTATTCAATCTTTGTTTCGATTTGAACACAATCAAACCTACCTGTGGCCCCTCTTAAGAAACCTTGAAGCCTTGACTTCATCTCTGTGTTGATGATGTGAATGTGAAGAAAGGTAGAAAGGGTTGCGTTTGACTTGAGGAAGAGGGTTTTCTATTTGTGTATCTAGTACTCGAGTTCTATAAACAAAGTGTCGAAGGAGATTAAAAGATGTAAAGTGAGTACTGCTATTTTTTTGGGAGAGATTGGTGTGGTTGCGTTTTTTCATTTTTGATTAGGGTTAGCGTAATGAATGACTTATTAGGGATTGGGAGTTACTTATATCCCTACCCCTATTGACCGGTTATACAAATGGTGTTGGGCTAGGACTTTGGTTTCTGGGCTGGTGACATTTTGAAGCTAGGCCCAACAATTGTAAAGTTTTAATGAAATTATGGGCTGTTTAAGGTTTAACGATTTGAGCCGTCCAAATAGGATGTATAACAGGCCGAATTTTTTATTTTGGGTTGTTGCTATTAGATTAGTACGGATATAATGATTGAGCCATATATAATACGCTATCAAGACAAGTTTGACTAGACGATGTTGATCCGTTAACGACAATTCAAAACAACATTTGTCTTAGTTCAACAACAAAATTCACAAACAACAACACAACAAACACGATACATAACACTAAAAACGATCTGAATAAGATTCACTAAAATGTCAAAATGGCTAAAGATTCGGATTACGATGACAAGTGATCACGAAGTTGATTTGGTATCCCTTATTTGAGCTTGAAGTTGGATTTCATGAAGACGTCTACTTATTTCATCATCGAGACTTCCTTCTACTTTCTACCCTTTTTTTTAAACCCAATCTATCGATTGATGACTTGCTTGAACGTATATAGCTATGATTGAGACTTGGATTATCTAGTTATTTCCTGATGTAAGGAGTTACATTGTAGTGCTCACGGGTTATAGCTATCACTTAAAGGAGTTACATTGTAGTACTCAGTGTCACACGCAGATGTCGATGTGGATAATTTCAAGAGTGGGGTGGGACGTTTGTTATTTTAGTTCTTTATACTTTCTGTTGACATATAGAGTACTTATAGATTTAATCTTGCACCGTTCTTCAATCAACAACAGTGCAAGATTAAGTAACAAATTTAGGGGATTCTACTTCAGTTTCAAGTTTGGTATATCGGGTTTACTTCACCAAGTGGTCACAACAATAGCCGACAGAATACGAGGTTGGTAAGTTAGCCAGAGAGTTTAAAGGTTGAGATGTAATCAGCAATTCTCACAGGATAATTGAAGCTACAGAACGTCAATGGTACTTCACAGTCTAAGCAAAATCCTTCAAAGTTCTTCAATGTCTTTCATAACTTTTCAAGATTGTTGCTTATGACAAGAACTTCTCGAGTATATGGACGTACACGACAATGATGCTTCTGAGAGTTCGCAACCATCATGGGGGAAAATGTGTACATCCGGGACTTAGTTGACTTTGATGTTACCATGTCAACTTCCAGGGGGAAGTAGTGTAGACTACTTTACTTAGTATGGTTTGTGAAGTATACTGCATACGTGAGAAGAACTGTTGCTGATTTCTCGCATGTACCCCCGAACGAATATTCACCAAGACCTAATGACAAGTAGCAGCAGTATTTGATGTGGTTTTCTACTTCTACAAAATTTTGTTGTGCACGTAAATGTCAAATAGAAGTTTTTTCTAGCTACATCAAAGTTTTAGAATCTGCTCAAGATAGGGATGTTGGTTTGGGGGGAAGCTGATTCAGAAACTTCACCAAAAAGGAGTCTATGAAGAAAGCTTTTCAAGACATGCTGCATGAATTAGAGGGAAGTTAATCTAACTCATTCATACTACAATGGTTCATGTACAATTAAAGACACTAAAGATCTAAGCTGGGGTACAAGTATCAAGACTAGAATACAAAGACGTCATCTTCAGCTTTGGAAGCGCCTTGGATGTCATTTCATCATGTTGTATTTGTACTTGATAGGAACATTGTAAGTAATTCCGTATGTCCACATATTGTGGGAAGATTGTTAGCCTTAAAATATGAGGACTTATATGGAATTACATTAATTCATAAATAGCCAAACACGTAGGAACTAGATTAGACTATTAAGGATAGTTTAGTTGTGTTTGGACTATAAATACCCCTTCCATACTTCTATAGAGGGGTGAGGGTTCATTATTGTATTTTCTCATTAGGGGTGTGTGTGTGTTCTTTCTCTCTCTAAAACACATACACATCTTACCTTTTTCTCTCATCAATAATATGGCTAAGTTCTTGTTCTATCCTCCCCGACCTTCAGATCATCAAAGTTAGCTAGTGTTTCTTATATTAACAGACATTTATCTGATCATCGTCCCATCCTTATGTGGGAAACGAATTATGTTATGGCCTTCTCTTTTTGTTTTTTTTCATTTCTGGTTTTATTGGAGGGTTTTGATTCGTTTGTGGATAAATACATGGAATCCTTAAATATTGTTGAGCAAATTGGTTGATTTGTTGAAGAAAAAGCTGCAGCCTCAAAGATTGCTATCAAGGCTTGGTCAAAAGAGGCTAAAATATCTAAGAGTTTGTAATAAGAAAATGGTACCGAGAGATGCTTGTTTGATGAAATATTTCTATGTATTTACGTTACTAGTTTTCTTTTCTTTGTTACTCGTGTGTGGGTTCATTTCCATTATGGTTTCTTAATTTCGTTGTATTATCATTATAAATATTTAATGAATAGTATTGTACAAAGTATCTCAAGGGGAATTTATTGTTCAACATGGTATCGGAGTTCTAGGTCTGATCCTCAGACTTGGTCAACCACCTTGAGCGGCCGCCTTAACACCACTCGTCAAACTCTATCCATCGCCGTTTATTCGTACTAAAAAAAACAACAAAAATGGCATCCCACTATTTCGGCCATCAATCCTAAACCGTATGAGTTAACTGACGAGGTCACCGACCATGGCTTCGTAATTAAATCCCGAAGAAAGTAATACCGGAATAGCAATTGTAGCCATAGTGACGCGCCATTATAAGTATAGGCAGTTGTCGAAAAGAAAACAAAATACTTTGTTTCGGGTTACGAGACCGGGTACATATCAAAGTCTTGATTTTTTTATCAAGACATTTTATCTTTATTTTTGTTTTCTTAGTAATTATAGTTTACACTCCAATTCGAGATTTCGCAATTCGCAGCTCGAATTGCGGTGAAGTATTAAGCGATATATTATAAGGCCCGAGCCCGTGTGTTGATTCGGGTCCATTAGGGTTCCCATGTTTCATTGTATTATCATTATAAATATTTGAAGAATAATACAAATTATCCCACAGAAAATTTATTGTTCAAAATAGTATCGGAGCTCAAACCTGGTTGGCCACTTGAGCCGACACGATCCGTTCTCAACACGACCCCTGTCAAACCCTTAATGGACCCTGATAACCCACACACAGACTCAACCTTATAAATATCGCAAAATAATTTGATATTCAATTTTTGGGTTGGGTTAGGTTTTTCGTACCCCCACCCCCCCCCCCCCCCCCCCCCCCAAACACAATTTGTACCCCCTCCCCCTCTTATGTTTTTTGCGTTTTTTGATTTTTTTTTTTAATTTTTTTTTTTTTATAATTTTGTTTATATTATAAAACTGTAAAACGGAAAGTGCGAAAAAAAATATATCAAGTTTAACAAGTCAAAAGTATTAAACTGTCAAAAAATACGAAATAGAAACTGATAAAAAATTGTGTTACACTGTAGTTTTTATTGGTCAATGGAATAATAATAACATTCAAACATTATTGAGTATTTTATAGTGTTTCTACTTAGCTTCAGGCCTTAAAATTAATCTTCATAATAGCAAATTGATGGGGGTCGGTGTTAGCTCGAATGTAGTTGAATCCACAACATCTTTGATTGGCTGCTCCATTTTAACTACTCCCTTCAATTATCTAGGTGTCAAGGTTGGATGAAACATGTCAAGAATTAACTCGTGGGATGAAGTCATCTCTAAGGTTTATTTGCGATTATCTAAATGGAAGCTAAAAGTTCTTTCTATAGGTGGTCGTCTTACTCTTTTAAAGTCGGTTCTCACCTCGATTCCGCTTTATCATATGTCTATTTTCAAGGTTCCAATTGGTGTGTTAAATAGCCTGGAATCTATTCGCTGGAATTTCTTTAATGGAGTTGATGGTTCAGATAGAAAGCTTGCTTGGATTGGCTGGAACAAGGTTCTAGCTTCAAAAAATAATGGTGGTCTTAGTGTTTCTAGTTTTTTCGCTCATAATCGCGCTCTTCTTTTCAAATGGGTTTGGCGATTTCTAACTTATGATTCATCTTTGTGGACTCGTTTTATTAAAGCTATATTCGGTAGCAAAAGGGCCTTAGATAAATGTAAGCTGATGTCTAGAAGATCTCCATGGCTAGACGTAATTCATGTTATTCATTCACTCCAAAGTAAAGGTATAAATCTTCTGCAATTCATTCAAAAAAATTGGCAATGACGAGAATACTTCTTTTTGGGACGATATTTGGTTAGGCGAGTTGCTTTAAAAGTTCTATATAAAAGGTTGTATGCTTTAGAGATGTGTAAGTCTATAAGTGTGGCCGAGAAACTAGGACATTCCTCTTTGGTTCATTCTTTTCGTAGGATGCCAAGAGGTGGTGTAGAGCAGGAACATTATGATTTGCTTTGCTCGAAAGTTGTTGATCTCGTGCTCCCTAATATGTCAGACCGATGGTCCTGGTCTTTAGAGGGCTCATGTGAGTTTTCGGTTAAATCCTCTCGCATCTTGATCGACGACAAAATCTTGCCGAAAGCTGAAGTTCCAACAAGGTCAATTAAAGTTGTTCCCATCAAGGTAAATGTTCATGCTTGGAGGGTTTGTTTGGATAAATTGCCTACTAGAGTTAATCTTTCGCTAAGAGGAGTTGATATCCTATCCATCTTTTGTCCTCTTTGTAATGCGGTTGTGGAATCTACTTCTCATATTTTTTTCTCCTGTCCCTTGGCTCGTCAAGTTTGGAGAAATTTTTTGATTTGGTGGGAGCTTGACGACACGGTTTTTAACTCTTATAACGAGTGGCTTATCTAGCTCGTCAATACCCGTTTACATAAGCATTTGAAGGAGTTTCTTGAAGGTATTTGCTACGTGATGTGGTGGCTAATTAGCGCTTCAGAAATCAACCGCTATTTGGAAATTCTCAACCAAGGTGTGAGCTTTTATTTGATGATGTAGTGCAATTGTCTTACATGTGGTGCTCTAGTCGTTCTAAGTTTAAAATTAATTGGGTTACTTGGTTACAAATTTTAATTTTGTTAGCTTGTAATCTTTTATAGCTTCTTGCTGGTGTTTTAATAAAATTTTGCCATAAAAAAAGGACTAAAAAGTACGAAATATTCATACTTTTTGTAAGCAGGAGGGTACCAATAGTAGCAATTTTTTTGAGGTATTTCACAAGAAATGTACTTTGTTGTTTTCCTTTTAACAATAATTAAGGTGTTCAACCACATATATAACATCACTTTGACAAGACATTCAAGCAAATAATAGGCTCAAATTTATGTAAGATTATTTTTCTAGTCGCGCGTGCTGCATGTTCATCCCACACATTTGTTCAATTTCTATTGGAGATATTCGTCTTGTCTTTTCAAGCGTTTGTTTGTCAATTAATTAGTTTAATCATGTTTTTATGATTCGGATACTTGTACAAGTTGTACTTCTATGGACTAGATGGTTTACAATGTCAAGTCACATA
>BQNB010078802.1:0-16933 GCA_026074375.1 Tanacetum coccineum | reverse complement strand
AACATGTCCGTTGCGGCGTGAGCACCTAGACAAAAATCTTAAATAGGCTAAACGTGATAATGATAAGGGTGAATAGCAGATACTTGATTCCATGTGCCAGAAATTTGCCTTATACGTTGAACTTTATTATTTTTTCTTTTCTCTCTCTTTTTTTTCTTTTTTTAAATTCTTTTCATTCCAGATACTGCGATAACTAAGGCTGGCACAAAACTTCTTCTTCATCGAGCATATTTTTCTTGCTCTTGGGATACTTTAAGGATCTCAACACTAAAAGCGAGTGCTGTAGATACATGATTGCATAGGGATTTATTTTACCTCTTATCATACGACTTTGTCTATAAATTAACCTCGCTACGGTCTAGTAAATGATGATCAAGCATAAGTTCCGGAGCTACTAAATTACTGGCCCAGTCATATAACTTTATACCAATACAAATGTTCCAGAAAAAGCGACAAAGACTATACGTACACATCCGTAACGACGGAATAGAAACATATGACTGCATTCAACCCTAACTCGAACAAGCTAAAGGCAAAAATTATCTTGGGTATCAAAAATGGATACCCGAATTCTTTAAGGCTAAATTTCTCACAATTTAAGTTAGTTGATTTTTGTGCTAGTTAAAATGTCAATCCGGTTGGATTTGCCTTATTAAGCGTATGCATTTTTTAAGTTTTTGGAAAAGCAATATATAAATTTTTAAATTTTCCAGAAAATATCAGTTGAAAAATGTGGCTAGATTGTAGGGCAAACATAGAGGGACATGATTAATTTTTCCTATTTGCTACTCCTCCACACTTAAGTTGAACCTTGCCCTCAATGTGAGAACTGATTGTTGTCCCAGTTGTAGGATACTTCTTGTTGGATCCCACTTTAATATATCGAATTCCTTAAGCTTGTTTAAGGTTTAGTTATATTAGATAAATCTAACACAACTATAGTAGAAACTTTGTTAAGTGTATTAAAGATTATACGGAATCTAATCTTTAATATTAGAAGAATTCTTAATGAAACAGTAACACAAGATCACAATTCAACAAACAATAAAAGCTCCAATATTATTAAGAATAATACGAATACTCTCCTAGTATTAGGGTTACAAAACCTTGAAGCTATGAGAAACACTTATCAAATCGTAAACAACATCTATATAACTCTATACCCTAGGACCTCCTTTTATACACCAAGGAGTCCTAGTCGATTTACAATATATTCCTAACACTTAGAATATTCTCTATGATCTATTCTATAAATAACTAATACTTATCACGTAAGTAATCTTGATCTCCAAATAATCTTTATCCTTTCTTCTGTCTTTATCCTTTCTCTGACAGTAGAAACTCTTTCAGCAGTCTTAATAATTGAGCAGTAGTAACTTATACACCAGCAACATTAACTGAGCACAAGCAGTAGTAACTACTTAGAATATTTTCTTCAATCTTCACCAGCAGTACTAACTTTACACTAGCAGTACTAACTTTATACTAGCAGCACTAACTACTTAGCATATTTTTCATTAAAGTTAATGAACAACACTAACTTTAGCTTAGCAGTTGTAACACAAACCTGAGCAGCAGTAACTCTAAGATCATCAAGAAGTCTTTTAATCCCAACAATCCTCCCCTAAACTTGATATTCTTCTTCAAAATCTTAAGTTTCTTCATTGAAAGCTTCATTAATCACCAGTAGGATGCTTCCAAACACTTCATTGATTCTTAAGCTATTTTGTGAGAAGTTTAAGAAGATGATATGCCATTTTACTGAAATGATCACATTGAAGCTTCTTGTTTAACATATCGATAATTGTAGCAGGTGTAAGATGATATTTCTTCTCTACCAACATATAGATCTGCATGTGTTGCATCCTTCATAAATGTACTCCACAGGAGTCATATAGCTTCCATTCCAACACTATGTAATCTTGTTGATTTCTCCAAATTGTATCTTCTACATGAGGTTCAAACATTACCTTTAAATCCCCCCATAGCACTCTCTCATAGCCCTCCTCTAGCCTTGTTGACCCATGCTTAGCTTTTAAAAATTTCCACAGAGTTTCTAAATATTTCCTGTCAAAGCTTTTGAGCATATGACTGAAGACTAAGTACATCTTTGAACTTCCATCAACCCTGATTATCTGGTAATAGGTTTTCTTCCCTTTTTTATAGATCTTCCAGTCAACAATGCTTAAAGGCTTAACAGCAAAAGGAATAACATCAATTACTACTTCCTCTTTATCAGGAACAATTTCCATGAGCTCTTTAATCTTAGATGCTTCGTGATCATTATCCACTTCAGCTGTTTCTTGAACATCATCCACCTTTTGCTTTTTATTGACCTCTTGTTCTAGCTCAGTTCCTACTCTCTTTGAACTACCTTCCACCAAGTCTGTTCTGAAGTCAACAAATGTATTCACCCTCTTGAAAGCTTTGTCAAACATCTTTTAAATAGAATCAAAAGATTTATTCTCAAGTCTTTGGGCTTCTTTTCTTCTATATTCTTCAGGTAAGTACACATGATTTTTCTTTGTTGAGCTTGGGTTGGTGGCTTGTTCCTCTTCTCTTATGCTCTTTTACCTGCAAAGTGTTTCCTTCTTTGCTCTAGAAGTTCTTTAAACAATGTGGCTTTTTGTTCAGTTATGAACTGCTCTTGTTCTTCAGCTTGCAGTCTTTGAGCCAACTGGTAATCAGCATCAACCTTAGCCTGAATATCATCCCATTCTTTAGTCAAGGCAACATTGGCTTCATCTTTCTCCCTTGCAAGTCTCTCCTCTTTATCAAACTCAGCTTGTAATTTTGAAGCAATTTCTTCATCAAGCCTGATTAGATCTTTCTTATTTGGCTTCATAGGTTCTTCTACCAATATTCCTTTGCCTTTGTCCTGAACTTTTTCCTGTGATGGTTGTGAAGAAATTGTTGTTGTTGTTGTAGATGTACCCAGCTCAGCAATAACAATTTCTTTCCTTGGAGTTGGAATTGTAGCAGTTGTTATAGTTGTAGCAGCACTAACCTTTGTACTGGCAACACTAATTGGTACACTTGGTTCTTCTACAACATTGGCTTTTACCTTGGGTTTTACACTTTTCAAACCATCAAGTTCTTGAGCCAAAGTAACTTCATCAACAATAAAATTTACATCTTTAACAGCAACTTCTAGTTCTGCTAACACCTTATCACCAGTCAAAGTGTTCACATCAAACATATCAGCATCTTCTTAATCATTAACCAGGGTAATATCTTCATCAGCATCAATAGCATTTATCCTCCCCTATTTGGATGCATCCTCACCCAAATCTTCTTTATCTCTAGAGGATTCTACCCTAGCACTTAAACCAACCTTGTATAGTCTTTTAAGCCCATGAGTTTTTGACCTCTTCTTCTTCTCAAGCCTCTTGACCCTCCTCTTTAAACTAACAATCTCTTCAGCTTGAGTGGTCTTTGTTGTCTCCAAATCAAGAACTCTTATTTGTAAATTGGTACATAATTCCATCAATTCATTAAGTTTCAGACTATCCTCACCACTTTGAAGTGTGTTACCTCTAGCGAGAAGTGGATCATTGGAAAGTTTATATACATTCTCAAACCTAGTTTGAGCAATTGTATCTCCTATGGTTTCTTGGCGCCTGGGACCACCACCTGAAGTAGTTCCTTGGGAACCAGCTTCATTAGGTGTTGCCTTGGATCGGGTCTTAATGATGTTACCACTGTCTTGCTCTGCTTCTAAGCTAGAAGCAGTAGTGGCAACCCTTACCAAACTGTTATCCAACTCCTTATAGACAGCCTCATCCGCTACATGTTCAGTAGGACCACTAGACTGAGGTATCTGAATGTTCTTTCTTTTTGGCCTCCTAGGTTTTTTTTTCTTTTGAGATTGAGGAGATGGTTGAATAATGGTGGGTGTATGATGGGGATCAGTAGGATTTGCTGAACCTTTACCCATTTTTGCTTGTTCTTGTACTACCATTGTTTGGAATAATGGTGTTTCCCTTCCAGAAAAACCTTTCCCTACTCTTCTCATGTTTCTAAAAATCTTCTTAGCGTGAGAGGGTGTAACATAAATCCTATTATGATTTGACATCTCTTCTCTTGTTCTTGTACAAACCTTGGATACATCAAAAATTTCCCAGACAAATTATCCAAGTTCTTAACCATACTTTCAAAAATGTACTTTGAAAAGTTAAACTTCTGGTTTGTAGCTAAGAATATAATTGCAGAAGCCATAGTGCTACTAAACTCATTCCATGCAGTAGTCATTGCACTTAGACATTATAAAATCATATGAATGAGAAATTTCTATTGTTGGGAGAAGAATGCTTTATAGAAAGTGAGTTTTTGTGAAATTTGTTCATACCCCATTAATGCAAATTGTTTAAAGATGGTAGCATTGGATAGACAATCAACACCTTTAGCATCTTGTAGTTGAAGATCTCTTCTAACAATCGACTTAGTAATGATGATCTTCTTTCCATCTACTAGGGCACAGTGCCATTAGGGGCTTGTTAACTGTACTTCTCTCGCCCCATTAACAGCTTAACCTTGAACATTTAGCCCAGAATTGTTCTATTAACAAAATGTATATAGTGTGGGATTGAACGTTTTAGTGCGATATCTTATAGGATTTCATACAGGAAAATCCACTAATAATTAGTGTTCAAAACCCATCACATTTTGGACGGGTTATAGACTAAGAAATGTCGACCATGGTGAGTGGAGTTCAGCAAACTTTAGATCGATCATTGTAGTTAGGTTTTTGATACTTAATGATGAAATTGAGTAGGGATTGTGATTAGAGAGAATAAAGATTATGAATGAAATCGATTAAATGAGTGATTGAAACCCTTAATCGAAGTATTTATGAAAATACCCTTAACAACATTAACGTTCACCAGCAGTAGTAAGTTATGCCTAGCAGCATTAACTTTCACCAGCAGTAGTAAGTTATGCCTGGCAGCATTAACTTTCAACAGCAGTAGGAAGTTTATGCCTGGCAGCATTAACTACAACAGCAGTATAAGTTTTATGCTAAGCATCATTAAATTTCAACAGCCATAGTAAGTTTATGCCTAGCAGCATAACTTCTCCACTCACCAACATTAACTCCTCTTTTTCTTGCTTTTTCTGCTCATTTTATTTTTCTTATTTTTGTGTTATTTTTCTTATTAGGTTTAGAGCACTTACTGTCTTTGCTTATTTCCTATTTTCCTTAGCTTATTTTGCCTTTAAGCCCAATAAGTTTAGTTTAGGATTAGGACTTAGTTAAAAAGTTAAGTCTGCCTTTATTGCTTATTGTTGCTTTTAAGTCTGTCCCTTTGTGCTTATTTCTTGTTAGCTTGCTTATTAGCTTAAGTAGATATCTTAATTTAGCTTAGATTTCATTTTGCTTGTGCTTAATAGTCCATAAGACCTTAATTGTTTTAGCTTCCAAGCCTTAGAGTGAAAAAGTGCTTACTGCCCTAAATCCTTATTCTGCACATAATCACTTCCCATCTTAAATTTGATTCTTGATAAAAGAGTTGTCATTTTTATTACTACCTCCGTACCAAATTTATTGTCCACATTTGACTTTCTTGTCTTTCTTTGTCACTTTGACCTAAATTTTTGTTTTATGTTACATAATACGTAGATGAAAGATTAACAATGAAAAATATATATAAAACCCAATCAATTCATATAGTATGCAAATCAAATAACTTAAATCTAGCACAAACTGATAAAAAAGCTCATAACTGCCCCTTTTGTTCTTATTTTTCAGCTTATTCCTAAGTTTCAAAAATATTGCCTTTTTTAAAATAGCTTATTTTTAGGTGTTTCACAAGTTTTTAAAAAAAAAGAAAAAAAGAGTTTATATAAAAAGAGAGAGGCCCAGGCTCGAACCCTGGACCTCCCCCTTTATACCAACGCCCTAACACACACTCCATAACCAATTGTGCTACAATAGCTCATCCGCTATTGTTTGCACACATAATTGTTTTAACCTTTTTTTGCTATTTAGCCTATAAGCTCTTTAGTGCTTATTCTGGCTTATTTATAAGCCATCCTTTCCAGTTCTTATTTTTCTTGGAATCTACTCACCTTAATCCACTTTTCTGTATTTTTTCACAATTTTCCAATATTGTTTACTATTTTTTATCATTTATTTTCTTTAAAACAGTTTTTTAATCATTAAAAATTAAATAAAAATCAAAAAAATATTTTTCTTTTTTAGAAAATTTTATTTTGTCATTTTTCACTTAGGAAAATTATTTTCACTTTCGTAGGGTCAATTTTGCAAAGTTTCGTTTTTTAAAGTACGGGTTTCGTACCCGGTTTTCGTTTTCTTCGTTTTTCACTCTTTTAAAGCTCCGTTTTAGGATTTACTTTCATTTTTATTTTAATTTAGGCCTTTTAAATCAGAAAAACTAAAAAAAAATTAGGGTTTAATTTTAGATAATTTTGTTTTTTGTTTTTAAACTCGTGTTTTTACGTTTTCGTTTACGTTTTAGGTTTAAATCATTTTAGCTTTCGTTTTTAGGATTTTCTTAATCGTTTTTGCATTTTAATTAGAAAAACTAAATCCAAATCTTTTTCATTCAAACATCGAATATCAAACCGACTCTCGACTTTCCAATTCACTCCTCGTTGGGACTACGACCCGGGAACATCATATACTACTTCCGGTTTCATTGATTTTGTGGATTTTGATCCTTGTTATATATTTATAAGTATATTATATTATATATTTATTTATATATTTACTAAGGGTTAATTAAAAAGCTAATCACCCTTCCAAAAAAACCTGTTCCTACCCTTCTCATATTCCCAAATATCTTCTAAGTGTGAGAGGGTGCAATATATGTTATGTTGTCAGCAGGCACCCCTTCAAGTTGTTTATCCAAAAAGACTTGTATAAACCTTGGATACATTAAAAAATTTCCCACACTATCCACGTTCTTCACCATACTATCGAAAATATACTTGGAAAAGTTGAACTTCTGGTTTGTAGCTAAACATATAATTGCAGAAGCCATAGTGCTGCTAAACTCATTCCATGCAGTAGTCTTAGAACTTAGGTATTGTAAAATAGTATGAATAAGGAATTTCCATTGTGAGGAAAAGAATGCCTTATAGAAAGTAAGATTCTGTGAAATTAGTTGTTCAAAGATGGTAGCATTGGGTAGACAATCAATACCTTCAGCATCTTCTAACTGAAGATCTCTTCTTACAATCGACTCAGTAACGATCACCTTTTTTCCATCCACTAGGGCTTGTAACTGTACTTCCCCATTGACAGTTTTTGCCTTGACAATAGCCCAGAATTGTTTAATACATGAAGCATAGTTTGTAGGATTGACCGTTAAAGCAGGCTTAATAGTGTGTGCGAAACCCTTCACTTTCAGCAGGTTTAGACAAAAATGAGACCATATTGTGAGTATCAGCAAACTTTAGAGTCGCCATTGATGCTGGGTTTTGATGATGAATGATAAAATTAAGTTAGGGTTTGTGATTAGAGAGTATTTGAAAGACTGAAATTGATTAAATGATTGATTGAAACTCTTGATCGAAGTATTTATGAAAATATCCTCAACAGATGTAACTTAAACCCAGCAGTAGTAAGTTATGCCTGGCAGCATTAACTTTCATCAGCAGTAGTAAGTTATGCCTGGCAGCATTAACTTTCACTAGCAGTAGTAGGTTATGCCTGGCAGCATTAACTTTGAGTTACCAGCATTAACTCTAATTCCATTCCAAACACTGTTTGTTTTTAATATATACAACTCTCTTTCTGTTTTTCAACTCACCATTTCTCTCAATTCTTTTACTCACCAAATCACTCTGTCTGTTTTTATTCCACACATCTCTCTTTCTGTTTTTCAACTCACCATTTTTCTCAATTCTTTTAATCACCAAATCACTTTGTCTGTTTTTATTCCACACATCTCTCTTTCTGTTCTTTTTTTTATTCTCACCAACTCTCTTAATTCTTTTACTGCAAAATGTTAGTCCAAAAACCAAGAAAATACAAGCCATAGCAATTTTCTTAATGATCACTATGTTAATTATACCTAACAGTATTAAGTATAACTAACAATATTAACTCAGCAGTATTAAGTTTAACTAGCAGCACTAATTATACTTAACATCAGAAATTGGTGTTCTACCATGAAAAAGTTCATAGGGGGTCTTGTTATGAGGCTTAACTACTAACACTCTATTTTGCACATAGCAAGCAGTATTAACTGCTTCTGCCCAAAAAGTAGTTGGCAACTTAGAATCAGCTAGCATAGTCCTAGCAGCCTCAATTAGTGTCCTATTTCTCCTCTCAGCAACTCCATTTTGTTGAGGAGTTCTAGCTACACTATATTGTCTCAAAATACCCTTCATCTCACAAAACTGATTCATCTCTTTGTTTTTGAACTCAGTTCCATTATCACATCTAATCACCTTAACCTTGTGATCTACTAGATTTTCTATCCCAGTTATAAAGGACTTAAGAATGCCACTAGTCTCATCCTTAGTAGCTAGAAAGAAAACCCATGTAAACCTACTGAAATCATCTGTGACAACTAGGCAATACATTTTCTTCATAAGACTTTTTACAAATGTTGGACCAAACAAGTCCATATGCAACAAATGTAAAGGAAGACTGATTGAGTTCTTTGTTTTGGACTTACAAGAGGCTCTGTGTTGCTTTCCCTTTTGACAAGCAACATGGTTTAGATCATTTTCAAAAAGTTTGGAAGGTAATCCTCTTACAAGATTTCCCTTAACCAGTTTATTCATGGTTTTAAAGTTTAAGTGTCCTAGCCTTCTATGCCAAAGTTTAGATTCATCAGATGTGGCTTTTGTAAAAAGTTAAGTTAAACCTCCTTTAGGAACTATATTCTATAAATCAATACTATACATATTGTTCTTTCTAGGAACTCTAAGTAAAACTTGACTTTCATCAATTAACTTAAAGTTTGGAGATTAAACAATACATTCAGTGTCATTAAAAAGAACACTATTCTTTTTATCACACATTTGTGAGACACTAAAGAGATTAAACTATAACTCTCTTACAAAATACACATTTTCAAAATCTAGATTACCAATTTTAATGGTACCTTTTCCTGTGATTTTCCCTCCTTTGAAGTTCCCTGTAAAAGCAATATATCCTCCATCTATCTCTTCATAATCTGTAAGATAGGACATGTTCCATGTCATGTTCCTTGAGCATCCACTATTAATTACTCCTTGATCTTGTAAATCTATTTGTGGATTACCCTGCACATTAGATAAGAAAATCAGTTTCTTTTGGGGACCCAAGCAATTACAGACTTGGATCTGCCTTGTGCATCAATATAATCAAACTTCTTTAGAAAGATTGATGCATTGTTGTGTTTAGAAACATGGTCTAAAACTTTAGTCTTTGGTTTCCAAACCTAACAAGCTAAGGCTATAACAACATTAACATTATTTCCCTTGACATCATTAACTACTGCTTTTGGCCTAGCAGTATTATCTATTGCTTTTGGCCTAACAATATTAACATTTTTACCCTTAACAGTATTAACCCTTTGACTAAAATTATTGTTTTTAAAAGATGTATTCTTATTAGTGGGCCTCTTAACAGTTGAATGTGTTATTTTAGAAAGATATGACATTGGTCTAGCAGCATTCACTGTTGTTTTTGAGTAAGCAGTATTAACTTGTCTAGCAGTATTAACTTGTCTAGCAGTATTAACTGATACTAAGCCAGACTTCATTAGTACTGCTCTTGGAACCATGTTATTTTTAGGACATGGGTGAGTCTTTTTAGCAAAATTCTCATGATTCACCCTATTAGCATTGTTCTAAATAGATTTTGTATTTTGAAACTATTTTTGAATCACCCTTTTACAATCTACCTGCAAGTGATCAAAACTTCCACATACATAACAAGCTTTGTTAAACATCTCAAAATTACTTCCTAATCTTTGAGACATCATATTATTCCAGTTTCTTTTATTCCAGTTTCTTTTATTCCAGTTTCTTTTATTGCCTATTTTGCTCAACATGATTAACAGTTTTCCTAGCAGTCTTTTCTTGTTGTTTAGGTTTGATAGACTTTATCTTAGAAAAACAAGACTTAGCTGTTTTCTTTTCAATTTTAGTTTGAGACATATCTTCTTCACTATCTAACACCCAATCCTCAATAATTGGAGCACCATTATTCTTCCTAACTGCTTTAGGCTTTGTTTCACTAATTTGAGCTTCACTATTCTCAACTACAGGCCTAATGATTATAGGCTCACTTGTAAACTCTTCTAAACCAGTAAATGACAAGTCAGGTGTAGGAGGCATAAAATTTCCTGTATAGGGAGGTGGTACATTATTATAGCCTAAACCTTTCTTGCAGTTGTCAACTATTTAACACTTAATGAGTTTGTCTAAACTTTCAGATGCAAATTCAACTTTATCTATATTAAGTTGAATTCCATCTTTTTCTTGTTGAGCCTTTTCAAGTTTCTTTATGAATTATGTAATGGCTATTTCTCTTAACTGAATCTTAAGTTTTAATTCCTTAATATGTTGTTCATAAATAGACTCATTTTTCTTGTAAACTACAAGTTTTTCTTCTACAGACTCTAAACCTGTCTTATAAGCTAAAGCCATTAACTAAGATTTCTTCAAATCTTTTAACAGTTGTTCATTATGAGATTTAAGCACTGTAACAATTTCAAGACAAGTTTTTGAACAAGTAGAGTCATTAGATACCTTAGAATCAGAACTTGAAGTTGAGTAAGCCATGAGTGCATAGTTAGTAGGCCCTTCCTCTGCCTGATCACTCTAGTCATAACCAAGACCATCATATGAGATCAAAGCATTGGAAGTAGTTTTCTCTACTGGCACACTTCTTCTTGTGCTTTCCCTGTGCCTGTTATCTTGGTTTTTTGAAGCTCTGTACTCCCTGGCAAAATATCCCATCTTGTGGCAGTTGTAGCATTTCACCTTGGACTTATCAAACCCAATGGTATCATTACCATTAACAGTCAGCTTCCTTTTAGTGTTCCTTAAGAATCTTCTTGCCCTCATAGTCAACATGGCCATCTGCCATCTCAAATCCATCTCTTCTAAGTCATCTGGATGGAGTTGTTGTAAGTCCTCATTTGCAAGTTGAGGACTACTTGGTTAACTTGCAAAGAATGCACAAATCACAGCATTACTCAAGTTATTAGCATTTGTTGATTTAGCAGCATTAGTTTGAGTGTTGGCAGCAGAAACTCCATGAGCGGTATTAACTGCTTCATTAGTGCTGCTTGAGTTGTTAGAGGACACAAAATCCATGTTTTGTGTGCTTGTACTTGAGCTTGATGCCCCTTTGACTTCAGGTTCATAGACATTGAGATTGTTGTAGAGATCATCCATGCTCATTGTCTCTAATTCAGGCTTATTCCTCCACACAACAGCATGTGTGTTCCATTCTGGTGACAAACTTCTTAACAACTTCTGGTTCACATCATCTTGTGAGAGGTTTTCACCCAAAATCTCCAACTAACTTATAAGCTTTTAAGCCCATCAAAGGTTTGATTAAGGGTCTCTGAGCTAGGAGCAGAGAAGTTTTCATATTGCTGCTTTCAGAGATTTCTTTGAGTTTTCTTTGTAGCAGCATTACCCTCAAATCTCTTTTCAATAGCTTCTAGCAGCGACTTTGAATCCTTGATTGAGTTAAACTTTAACTAATGTGCATTAGGAATGCCAATCATCAAAGTGCTTCTGGCTTTCATGTCTAACCTCCTTTGAGCCTTTTCTTCAACAGTTGGTAGAGGTAAGATAGTCTCAACACCTTTAACAAGTTTTGTTTTTGGGGATGAGTTACCATTCTCTATGACCTCCTATAGAGCATAGTCAATCATCTGGATATACTGTTCTATTCTCATCCTCCAGATCTCAAACTCACCAAGTTTGAGCATGGGAACTTTGGATGCAGCCACCATATGAGCAGATTCTGAATCCATATCTTTTAGCAAAGAGATCTTGTATATTCAAAAAGGTTCTTTTTATTCAAAGCTTCTCAACAAGCTCTGATACCACTTGTTGATCTCACTTCAATAGATTTTTAACTCCTTATGCTTGTTTAAGGTTTAATTATGCTAGATAAATCCAACACAACTATAATAGAAACTTTGTTGAATATATTAAAGATTATGCGGAATCTAATCTTTAATCAATAAGAAGAATTCCTATTCTTAATGAAACAATAAAAAAAACAATATAATTCAACAACAAAAGCTCCAATATTATTATTACAAATAATATGAATACTCTCCTAGTATTAGGGTTACAAAACCATGAAGCTATGAAAATTCTATGAATGACTCGTTTTTTGTACATAGAACTCTATGACATATGACCTCTTTTTATACACCAAGGAGTCCTAGTCGATTTATAATATATTACTAAAACATAGATTATTCTTAAAGATCTATTATATAAATAACAATCCTTATCATATAAGTAGTCTTGATCTTCAAGCAATCTTTATCTTTTAACAGTTGTAATCTTTCAGCAGTTGTAACTTTGAAAACCAGCAGTAGTGACTTATACACCAGCAGCATTAACTGTGTACAAGCAGTAGTAACTACTTAGAATATTTTCTTCAATCTTCACCAGCAATATTAACTTTACTCTAGCAGTACTAACATATACTAGCAGTATTATGTTACACTAGCAGTAGTAATATACACTAGCAGTACAAACTACTTAGCATATTTTTCATTAAGATTACTGAACATCACTAAGTTTTGCTTAGCAGCAGTAACACAAACCTTAGCAGCAGTAACTTCAAGAAGGCTTTTAATCCTAACAGAGTTTTTTGAAAAATAAAGTTTTAATATTTTTGGATACATCATCTCATAATAATTCTTATGTATTCAAAACATTATCAAAATTTTCTTAATAACAAATCGGTAATAATGACATAATTTACATTAGAATATTTGTTATAAGATTATCCAGTGTCTGAGCATAATTTTTCAAGAATTAATCAATGACAATTCATAATCTTTCAAATTTATATTTTTTTTACAACTTGGTATCATTTTTTAATGTCAAACATATGTAAAATTGAGGGGGAGCTAGAAGAAAAAGTTCCACATAATTCATGCTAAAACATTTTTCTCCCCACAAGAATTTTCATGACAAATTATAATCACTTGGTATTTCAAAGACCAAGTGTATTAGTATTTAAAATAAGGGAAGAAATATGATTAAAATGTGATCAAGAAAAATAAATGCCTAAAGTTGTGTGGTAAAACAAATGATCTAAAGACTCAAAGCTTTTCACTTCTACCCACATGTGCGAAACACTTTCGTTTATCGATGCACGTGTGAAGGAGGAGTTTTTACAAAAGATGAAACTCTCAAAGTAACAAATGATTTTGATAATTCTATCAAACACTTTGATTGATTTTCAAGGTTTTATGGTTACGATCTTATAGCCAACACCATATTAATTTACGATGATTCTGAAGTCATAAGGTGGTTAGGTATTAGTCATATGATCCAACCAGAACCGGAGGGATTTATCCAAGGACAATCCATAGTTAGAAATAGCAGTCCTTAGGTATGATTTGAAGATAAATAAGTAAAGGGAATAATGCAGACTAAGTCATGAGTTAACACCAAAACAATCACAACAAAGTGTTAGTAATGACGTCTTGGTAAGCATTGAAAGGGTTGAAGAATGAAAAAGAAATGTATGTGTTAATACAAATAATGTCTAAAAATGTTATTTATATTTTTCAGACCACTCAATGTTTTGATTATAATAAAATGTAAAAACATTGACGATAAAAATAAACGTTTACAAATTATTAATCGTAAAATTCCATTTCTAAGATTAGTGATCACTTGGATTCATGACACGATCGTATAAGAGGGGGGGGGGGGGACATAAGATCATGTTACAAGTCATGATTTTCATTCATGGTGAGTTTAAACAAACGGGTTAATAACATACCATAGGGTAAAATCAACCGCTTTTGTTTAGTGACCCACTCCATTCGTTTTGCCATATAATAGGCAAGGTTAAACTTTTTAGAGTGTATAATACAATAAAACATGTAACAAAGACACGCGGGAACATGGTCCTGATTACCCCCCAGACAAAAAACATTTTCCCAGATAATTTCTTCCAAAGGCTTCAAGGTTGGCACAATTTCACGAGTGAGAATTTTATATTCATGAACATTAATTTCTTACTCATGACGGAAGCGCCAGAATTGACCTTCTTAATCAATTCGAATGGACGAAATAATGTCATCGGGAAAAGGAGGGTTGGTGTGATATGGACCATCCGTAGGGACACCATATGTCAACTCGTTAAGTGACCACTTTTCAGTAAAGACGCAGGCACCCTCACAAGGTATGTCACAAATTTGAGTAAATTCTTCAAGAGATTAAGAAAAGAATTGATTTTGAATCACAAATTCGATGAACATTTGACCTTCGTCGGAATAGTTTAATTGATATTGACTATAAAACTCAAGTAAGAAACGAGAACAAATTTGGTCATTAATTTCAAGGAGACACTCAAACTCGACAAAGCTGAACAAAGACCGAACTTAGTTTAGATCCGCAAAGTTTTCAAAAACCACCCGACCCTTATGAATGTAGCGACTTTCAAGGTTTCTTAGCTTTTCTTTTATAGATGTACGATATTCATGTGATATTATTGGAATATAGTCTCTTGTATTTTTGTGATCTTCGGATGACTTGCGAGGCATGATTTCCTAGAAAAAGAATGAAATCACATTTTATTATCGTTTACTTGTAATTTGTTATGCACATTGTTTCTAGTGTGTGCCTATATAACACCCTGTGTTTTCAAGTCATTGACGACGTCGATAAATCCGCAATGTACCTTTTGTATTGTACGCGTTTGCTTTAAATCATAAATGTTAAGCTAAATCGCGTAAGCTAAAAATTAGCGTTCAATGTAAACGGGCATCAAACAATTAAATGTTTACATCAAACAAGGGTTAAGTAATTATTTTGAGGATAATTATTAACTTTGTTCATTTTATTTTTATCGGATACGTAAAGTGTATACGTTTCGCGATAAATTGCGTTTAGGCACTCCCGGAACCACCAAAACTTTTCTACGCTTCAACAAATACCCACATTTATACCCAATACTCAAAAACTACAAAAATATATCATGTATATCATATCTATGCCGAATTTATGGCAAAGATATAAAGAAAATCTTCCATTTTGGTCAATGTGCACCATAAAGCATTTAATTACTAGCCATGCCTTCTCATTAAACTACACCATACCTAGTCATTTCTTGTCCCTTTGACTTAGACCATGCCCAAGACCATCCCTAGCACCATACTATGTCTCCTTGACTAAAGACTTGCCATATATATACATGTATCTAGTGAGAGAAGTCATACCATTAAAACACTTAGCAAAAATCAAAACAATACTCCATTTTTTCCTCTCTATATTGCTACGGCAATAAGCAAGCACTCTATCAAATCCATAGCAATTTTTCTACAACCCATACACACTTATATACATCCATTCTAAGGTATTCTAAGGTGATCCCAAGCATTGGCTAAGCTTTTCCAAGTATTACTTAAGAAAAAGGAAGCTATGGTTTTGTTAAGAAAACAAGGGTTATTATTTGTTGTTAGCCTCAATTTATTGAGTCGAACAAGGAAGCTCGGTCACTCTACGATGGAGCTTCGGTCTTTAATGAGTTAATGTTGTAACAGGATAATATCGGGAATCGGGCTCGATAGATAATCTAATATTGTATATGTTTCGGGTTTAATCCCAAAGCAAAACCCGAGCCCGGGTCCTAGTTAAATATCTCGCGCGTCACATTAAATGTGTAGGGGTATATATATATATTTAGATATTTTCTAAAAATATCTAAATATATATAGATATTTTCTTATTAGAAAATATCTAGTTTTCATTTTTTCTAATATATCTTTCTCTTTTCTCTCTCAACTCTCTCTCCTCTCTCTCTCTCTCTAAACAATCTCTTTTCTTCTCTTTTCTAGTTTCTTGCTTTGATTCGTGGTTCGGGTTATGAAGTGAAAGTGTAAATCGGGAACCTACAATTGGTATCAATCGCCTCGGGTGGATTTCGTGTTTTTTTTGTTGTAAGCCTATTAGATTCGGAAGATTTGGTTGTTTCATCATTCGGTATATTTGTTTCTTTTGTTATGATTCGGCTCATTCAAAGAGAAAGGCAAGCACGAGTTGTTGGTTAGTTTTGGGGTCCAAAACAAGTTGTTTTTTTTCGCATCAGTTGAGGCAAAAACACGTCAAGGGGTTTTACGCTTTTTTTTGTGAAGAACAACCGAACGAGCAGTAAAACGTGTACAACCGAACGAGTGGAAAAAACGTTGGAACCGAACAAGCGGACTCGAACGAGAAGAACCGAACAAGCGGACTCGAACGAGCGGACTCGAACAAGCGGACTCGAACGAGCGGAATCGAACGAACGGTATCGAACGAGCGGACCGAACGAGCGGACCGAACGAGCGGACCGAACGAGCGGACCGAACGAGCGGAACCGAACGAGTGGAATCGAACGAGCAATTTTTTTTGGACCGAACGAAAAAAAAATTTAGAAAACTTGTGTGACGAAAAGGGTTTCAGTAAAACAGCCATAACTTTTGATCCGTAAGTCCGTTTTAGGCCCGTGACCTCTCAAATCGAAGAGAAAAACGAGACGGATCACGCTGTAACCACCCTTTAGTTGGTTAAGGATTTTTCGAAGCCCAAAAACATCGTTTTCTATGATTTATTGACATTTTTCAGTTTTTTTGGAATTTTTCGCCGCTAATTCCGAATCAAATCACTCACGGTTTTCTATTGATTTTGTAAAATCCCGTTAATTCATTTATCGGTTTTAATCATAGACGTGTAAAATCCCGTGAAAGTTAATTGATTTCAACAACACAACAAACAC
>BQNB010078801.1:0-30443 GCA_026074375.1 Tanacetum coccineum | reverse complement strand
ATGAATGTATTAGTATCAAAACAAAAATGAATCATTCATAGAATTATCATAGCTTCAAGGTCTTTGTAACCCTAATACTTTGAGAGTATTCATAATATTTGCTTAATAATATTGGAGCTTTTATGTTTTGTTGAATTATATGTTCATTGTGTTTTACCGTTCCATTGAAAATTCTTCTTATTAAAGATTAGATTTCGCATAATCTTTAATACATTCACACAAAGTTTCTACTATAGTTGTGTTAGATTTATCTAATATAACTAAACCTTAAACAAGCTTAAGGAATTTGATCTATAGAAGTGTTGAAGTGGGACCAACAGAACGTAAATCGTTGGTGTGTGATTTGAAAGTTTTCAGAAAAACGGTCATTTTCATGAAATTCAGTAAAAAGACTGTAACGGTCGTTAAAGTGTAAATTTTGAATAAGTCAATTTTGACAAAGCTTATTTTGGGAATTAAAATGTTTTCACACTTGTAAGCAATGTTGCAAAAATTATCCTAGGCGGCCTTGTAATCGGCGATTCCAAGCTACTCGGCCATACACCTTGGAAAATAAGGCAAATCGGGTGAAAAATCGGTCTGGTCAAAGTCGGCAACAAATCGGTCAATAATCGGTCAAATCGGCCTAAACGGCCTAATCGGTCAACGAAAGTCAAACATTTTTTATACCTAAAATTAGATTTTCTATACATTTTTACGCCTCTATTCTCATTTAGTCATTTATTGATTTACACCACACACGAAAGATAAGCCTTCACTCTCACAAGTCACAACTGATCTATCCTTTACGCTCATGCTTATTAGTTTCAAACTAACATGTTCAAATGTTACCATCTTTAGGAGTTCTTCCACTCATTTTTTTCAAAAGCCTATAGTTTCTTCCATGTCATAAAAAGTAAATTGCATGGTTGTAATCTGTTTGTGATGTTCTATTTATTATTTTTAGATGAAGCTGAATTTGTGGCAAGTTAGGTGCAACCTCTAAGTGTTTGTAATGCTCTATGTTTTGTACAATGTGACTTTGAACTCTTCTAATTTTAGTGTATTTAAAGTGTTATATCCATCTCATACAAGTAACTTTGAAATTTATATATAAAATTTGCAAAACTGATTAATCACCGATTAATCGCGCCTAGACCGATTACAGGCTACAAGGTGTTCGACCGCCCAGCTAGCGACTCGCGATTTTTGTAACATTGCTTGTAAGCATGGTTCGGTTGAGTTTTAAACAAGAAATTCGTGTTTTCGGTCCTGACCCGGCTGGCAGCGTCTAAAATGAATTTTTGTAGCAGATTAAGGTGTTATGTGTCGTATAAATAACCTAGATTTATAGGAAAGTGATTTTAAATGTAATGGGAATATTAATTAAACTTGGGTAACGTTTTAAATCATCAAAATTTGAGCTTTTAAGTGATTCTGGCACGAAAAGAAGAACCCGAGACCCTCCTAGGATCCCAATCGCTTAAGATAGACCATAAGGGACAAGATGGCTATTTTCTAGCTAGGTTGTCTCAACCTAGTATCCTTATATCCTTCTACCACCTCAAACTATCATTCATGCACTGATGTTGAAATTAAACACAAAAAAACATCTCTCTCTTCTCTCTCTCTATTTCAGAAGAACAACACCAAGGGGCAAGAAACATTTGATTTTTGAAGATTTATCAAGAACACGGGGTTAAAAGATCGATAGTGGGTTGATATGAGATAAACGCGGGTTATAGAAAAAGGTTTTTAGGTCTTTCTCTTGCGTCAAAATTGAACCAAACTCGCCAAAGTTGTAAGTTTTCTAAATTTGATTTTAAGTTGTACTTCTATGCTTATTATGGTGTCTTAATACTAGTTGTACAAGTTGATCGTCATAAAAATCAATTCTTGAAAAAGAAAAGTGTTAAGAAAGGGGTGTTTGTTTGCGTCAAACTCGAACAAGAGGAAACAAAGGTAGAAAGTTTGAATATTTTCGTTGTGATGGTATTTTTATAATTTTGTCAAAGTACTTTTTGGGCTTATTTTGAAAGATGCTTAAAAATAAGCATAGTTTGAGCTTATTTGATTGTTGGGCTTTGGTTGGTTTCGACAAAAGAAAGAAAAGAAGAAAATAATATTGGGCTTGGCCCATTTGATTTGTTTCGGCTTATAGGCTTATAGCTTATTTGATTTTGAGCTTATTTAGCTTCGGCTTATTTGGGTTTAGCTTATATTGGTTTTGGCTTATATATTAGGCTTATTATTTCGGCTTAAAAATTTATTTTGGTTTATATTGTCTCGGCTTGTTATTGGCTTATTGCTTAAAATATTTTCTTAAAACTTATATTTCAGACTTATATTTTGGCTTCGGGCTTAAAATAATAAAATGGATTATGAAAAACTTAGAAAATACGTTTTGGACTTCTATTGGGCCTTAAGGCCCAATAAGCAAAAACTAGTGGTTTAGTACGTTTAAAGTGGATTTTTAAAAGTGAAACATGTTTCGTGTCAATATTGAAGGTCGATGAAGGGAAATGCATTTTGTTAAAGTATTTTGAGATATAGAATTTGGCATTTAGTCGGAGGATTTGGTGAGAATCGGGAAAAGATTTAGACTTGAGAATTTGGGAAAATAGTGTTAGAATTGAGATTTTTAAATCTTAGGAAATGTTGTATAAACGAACGGGTCATGCCAAAATTTTGTAAAAATCCCACACTTAGCAAATATTATGAAAACTTATTTTATGCTTATTCGGTTAGAGGACGAAGCGTGATTTTAAATATACTTTGAGTGTCGAGATTTAACGATCAAGCGTGGATTATGTTAAAATGACAAGGTTTTATAATTACCCTTTGAGCCGATAAAGAGACGGAAATAATAAAATATTATTATTTTATTATTATAAATATATTTAAGTATATGTATACTTTAACATTGAGGAAATGTTTATTCGTGATTTTCGATCTTTGAACTTCCACTTATTTCTCGTCAGATTTTCTTGGATTGTTGATCGTTTGTCCCGTTTCAACGGTAATCGATGTTTTGGATAAATGATGATTGATGTCACACTTAGCCCAAGTGTTTTGAGTCGTTTTGAATAATTTACCACACAACCATAATATGAGATAACGGTTTTGGTAAAAGATAACGGTTTTGTTATGAGATAATCGTTTTGGTAAAAGATAACGGTTTTGTTATGAGATAACGGTTTTGGTAAAAGATAACGGTTTTGTTATGAGATAACGATTTGAGATAAAGAGTAAAGATTTTGTGATAAGGAAATAGGTTTTTGTAACGAAATTAAGAACCTTGGTGTGAGTAAAGACGGATACTTGTACAATAAGACAACTTTGTAGAAACATTAATAAAGTGTCGTAAATGATTAGGTCGTGGTCGGGTACTGTTGTGCGCTTGCGTTGAGATTATTTGTGCATTGAGTTTGAGATTTGTGCAGCTTCTATTATTTGCTATTGAGGTGAGTTCTCGTAGCCTCATTTTTCTACTATTTTTCCATTGGGGGAAAATGATACTCAAATGTGTTTTGAACTGTTTTCTTTTGAACTGTGTGAAACGTGGTTTTATTTTTGGGACAATTATGTGCTTATGATTGCTATGTAAATATATGTGATGTAACTTTACTTGCGTGTACTGTGTTTGGTACGGCAAGGGTGATTGGCAAGAAATTTCCATGTCTATTGTGATTTTACTTGCGTATATTGTGTTTGACACGGCAAGGGTGATTGGCAAGGATTTGCCATGTTTATTTGTGGTCCTGCCCTAACATAGTACTCGAGCTGGTAGGCCCTTTAGGTGCGTAAGTGACATATTTTATTTACATGACTAGCGGGGATGCTAGGGCATGGTGATCGACTAGCGGGTATGCTAGGTCGTGTTTACATGATTAGCGAGGATGTTAAGTTATGGGTGATTCGCATATATTCACTTTCATATTGCATTATTGTCCACTGTTTTGAGATATTGGCACAACTTTTGGGTTTAAGGTAAAACCTACGAGCTCACCAACATTATTGTTGGCGTTTTCGAGTATTATTTTCAGGTGTGTCAATTAAAGGTATATGAATGATGTTGGAAGAGCAAAGATGTAAACCAAAATGGATTGGGTCAAGATGGGTTTTTTTTATTTCATTGTCAAGTCTCAACTTGTAAAATTAATGTAGACCCAAATTTCTTTTCTTTGTAAATTGTAAAGTGTATAATCTTATATCTTGTGCGATGAACGGTATCGTCGCATCCCGTGTTTCCGCCACTGATGGGATGTGATAATGTTCATCATTTTAGGTTGAAAATTAGGGGATTTCGATTCGTTTCGAATTAGGCCAATTCATTCTAGGATTAAGTGGGTATATGCTAGTAGATGAGATTGTAAAAAGATTTAGATTGATTGGTTAAGTATAGATTGAATGATGATGATTTTTAAATCTGGAATTTTGAGGTTGAATGTCTGGTCGATTTGATAAAGAGTTAAGGAATTTACAATGATATATGATTGATTTTGAGTGTCTAGATGATGCTAGATTGATTGTATGGATCACCCATTTAATTTTAGTAAGTTTAAAGTTTAGGCGAAATATGGCAAAATTGGCGAAATGAACTCTAGGAGGTAGTCGTGTTTGAGAATGATTTTGGGACGTTTAGGAGCACCCATAGAGCATTAGTTCATTCCTTACTAATAAGTGGTTTTGTAATCCGATAAAAAGGTGTAAAATATTTCGAAGCAACTAGGAAGTGCAGAAAACACCCAAAAATGACCAACAAATCAACCAGTGCGGCAGGCATGGGCCAGCCGACCGGCTAGGCTGCTCAGCCGCACGGATGGGAGAGCGACGTGACACCAGCCGCACGGCTGGAAGGTTGTGTCAGGCGGATAGTCTTTCTGGTCCGGATTCTTTTTTCTGTTTGATCTTAGCTAGCTAGGAGCTTCTACGCTAGATGTTATTAGTTCATTTATGATTGTTTATGCTTGTATTTGTTGTTTTTGCAGAAAGCTACACACGGTTCAAGTTCGAACCCGCTTATTGCAAATTTCAAGAAAAGGAATAAGCAAGGAACTATCGAATATCATTTGCAACAAGTGAAGAATTCTTATTTGAAGTGGAGGGAGTTACCGTCAGCAGAAAGGCAAGCTTATTGTGAACGTTTATCTAAGTTGCAAGGTAAAGGATTTGGAATACCAAGAGTGTCGAGTTGGACTTTGTTCTATAATTATAACATTGAGGAAACTTTGAAAAACAAGATGAAGTACGAATACCTTCATGATGATGGGGACGTTTTCGTTGACTTCTCATGGGAGATAGCTCTTTCTATTTATGGGGATGTTTATCCAGAATGGTGTTTAGAGTTCTTCTCGACGATGTATTTTGATAAAGGGGTTGATAGGACTAAGTTGATGACGGAGAAGTGCATTTGGTTTAGGCTTTGTGGAGTTGAGAAAGTGCTTACTTTACCCGAGTTTGCGGTTTTGTTAGGATTGTATGAAGAAGATGAATTGAATCATAGGTTGTTTGCTATACATTTTACTAGGTTGGAGTTTGATGACAAGTTGTTCAACCATGAGGCATTTTGGCAAAAGATTAGGAAATCGACTAGTACTAACCCGAGGACATCACTAATTAAGGAACCGCTTATGAGGGTTGTGCATAAGCTATTGGTTGGATCTTTGGTTCATAGGGCCAGTAGCAAGGAGAGGTGTCAAAAGAGAGATATGTGGATAATGAGCGCGTTGGAGGAGTCACGGGGTATTAACTTGGCTTGGGTTATTGCCGAGCATCTTTGCAAGCATGCTCTGGGTCTTAAGGAGAATAGTCTTATTTGTGGAGGTCATTACGTGACCAAGATTTCTCATTCATTAGGATATCTTAATAAAGAGGAAGTAGCCAAATGTTCTGAACCAATCGAGTATGAAACAAGGACAGTCAAGATGTTGGCAAATGAGCTAGATAAGGGCACCCATACTTTGGTGCAAATTGAACAAGAAGCACCACAACCTGGTCAGGTAAGAAGGAAAAGACAAGAACCAAGAGGGTTAGACTCGAGTTAGGGAGATTGGAACTCGAGCTTGAACAAAGTTAGCGTAGGGATGTTTGGAGAGATTCAATGCTTATGAGGAACAACTATATACTTGAGCATTCTGCACCTATCCTTCACCATTTAGCGGATCAATCCAACTTTGCCTATCCCGCTTTCGAACCACCAAATGTTCCACCATACCCTTACCCATATGTGCCTTATCCACACCCTTACACGCATTACCCGATACGGGTAGTCCATCTTTTAAAGGAGACCATTATGGAGCACATGTTGATGGTTATCATGCGGGTTCTATTGTCCCTAGTTCAGGTTATGTGATTGGAGGATCGTTAGCTGGATTTCATGGTGATGATTTTGATCCGACTGTGCATTCGGAAGATTGTGTGGAGAGTGACGATGATGAAATACGAGATTGATCATGTGATCAAGTTTGATTCTAAAACTCTTGCTTTGTTGGATAATTTTAATTTATGTTTTTTAATTCGTATTATGTTTTAAATTATGTTTGAGTACTTTACTTTATGATTTGGAATTTAGGACATTTTATTTTATATCATAGTATTCGCAGTATTGTGTGTTTGCAATATTTGCAGGGTTGATATACGAGAAGTATTGGTGGTTTATCAAAACCGAGTTTTCAAGGAAACTCAAGTCGTGTAGAAAAACCACATACGGAAGATGCATATTTAATCCGTGTAGTAACATTCATCCTAATTTTTCCCATTTCCTTTACTTTGAAGTTCGTTTATTTACATTGAGGATAATGCAAAACTTAAGTGTGGGGGAGGGAAGTAAATAGGAAAAATGATCTAGTTTTTAAACTTTTTGTACAATATTTAGAGTAATTTTTAAAAAATTTAGGGATAAATTTGTCGCCCTT
The DNA here is from genome assembly GCA_026074375.1 of Tanacetum coccineum. Taxonomy (NCBI): domain Eukaryota; kingdom Viridiplantae; phylum Streptophyta; class Magnoliopsida; order Asterales; family Asteraceae; genus Tanacetum; species Tanacetum coccineum. The sequence continues at coordinate 23,547 of BQNB010078801.1, read as the reverse complement.
GAGGATTTAGTTGTTTTCACACGTAAGTAATATATATTAAAAACAATTAAATCATTCCAACAAGTAATGAGGCTATTTGAATTTTTTGACATATCTCTATTATTGAGCAATCCGTTTTTAGGATCGATAATATTTGCTATCACATTTATAGCCGTTACTCTAAATTGTGAGGAATTGAAGCCTATTTTGTATGAAAAGCATTATTTTGATGCTTAATTCCATTTTTTCTATGAGTGTGGCGGTGATTGACTTGATTATAGAATTTGTGCTTGTTATGCATTATATTTCTGCAGTGAGATCATACTTGTATGATTATGGTGAATTTAAGTGATAAAGGAAAACTATGATTTACACCAAATAACCTTCCAGTTTATAACAAATAATTTTAGCTAGCCGCATCAGTCAGTTAACCACTCTTTTGGAGCCATTTGTTAGCACTCACTTTTAGTGCTAGATGTAATTAGTACACCATTTGAGCCATCCCATTCATTTGATAAAATCCTAAAAAATACAAAAATATATTTACACCTTTAACCTTAGCCTAACCCTTAGTTAAGTCTATGGATTGCTAGTTACTTGATACGTATGGCGTATTTCTGATGATTACTTATTGACCACACTTTGTAATTTGTGCATGCCATTTCGACAAAGACGAAGGTAGCTACTCTTATTTGTATTTTTTATGGTGTATGCTCATCCAAAGTGTGGGGGTGACGGAGGAGTTTGTTTGTGTGAAAAAAAGAGAGAGAAAATATATAATAAAATAGCCAGTGTGCTATAAATTATGAAGATGAAGGACGAAGAAGTAAAATTGGGGTATTGATTAGCCAATGTGCTAAGACGTGATACCGGTGATCGATCGAGAGGAAATTGGGTACGTAATAATTTTATTTGGATTGTGGTCACTAGCAATTTTAGACTTAATTTTATTTTTCCGTTTGTATAGCGGAACCAAAAATATCCCATGCCTAACTCACAACCCTTGTTAACCCGAAAGCTTAACCCATAAAAATCCTTTTGATAGATTTGTCGGGTGCTTACGCCCCATCGGATTTATTTTTTATACTTGTACAAGCCTATGATATGACACGAAATCATGACTGAGCAAATGAGTGATTTACTTACACCACCACCAAAAAAAGAAATATTAAGTGTTGAGTGAATTCATCAAAAGTTCTTATTTTGTGAGGTGCTTAGTTGTGTTATCTAGTTCAAAAATCATGCGGGTATTGTCAAGGATTCGTTTATAAACTTTGAAACAATAATTGTTCTTATTTGAGCAATTATATTTTGTTAATCATTATCGAGAGGTTGTTGGAATAACTTTTCTTAAATGTTAAACCTGCTCGAGGGTGATCAGAGCTTAAGTGTGGAGGAATTTGATAACACTCAAATCGAGTATGTTTTAGGGAGCGTTATTTGTGCTTTAATATGAAATATTTGGTTAAATAAAGAACTTTTGTTGCTAACATCATGTAAAGTGAAGTTTACATGTTTAGTTAGCTATGATGTAAGAAGACGAGAAAATAATTAGAAAACATGAAGAAAATAACTTTCGAAGATTTCCCGAAAAGTGAAGCTTGGATAAGAGGTTTGGAGGCCCATTATAGCCCAAATACAAGTATCTAATCCATTTATAAGTTGTATGGGCCAACCCAAACCAAAAGTAAGCAAAAAGAAAGAAAAATGCCTAAGAAAACAACACTTTACGTTTTGGAGCGAAGCCTCAGCTGCCCAGGCTAGAAATGAGCCTCAGAGGCTGACTGAAGCAATCTAGCCGACCGGCTAGAGCCCCAGCCGCCCGGCTGGGCATGTCTGGCAGTTACAAAATTGGCAATTATGGATGAATTAAAGTGTCGTTACCCTCCAAGTCTAATCATTTCCCTCCATAATCATTGGGAGTTTGTTTTCTTTCTCCCAAAGCTTGCACCTAGCCTATATAATCATGTTAGGGGGTCTTAGCCAAACACACACTTCTATAACCCTTGACAAAGGTTTAGAAACCCTAATTACTCTTCCAAAAGGCTAGAATAGTTATGAGAATTCCAATAGTGAAGCAAGAACGGTGGTGTTGATCTTGGTTGCTTGTTGGTGTTTAAGAATTGGTATTCTTGGTGATTGGAGGCGTTTGGATTGCTCTAAATCCAAGTCTAGACTTTCTTGTGTAATTATTTGGCTAGGTATAACCCTTGTTCTTATATTTTCAGAAAGTTTACTTATTTTATTGAAATGAACAATATGTTTGAATTGAGTTTTAAGTTTAATGAAATGAATTATGAGTAGTGTTTGATATACTTGTGCAAATGATATGTAATTGATTATGATGTGTTGATTATAATTGTATGCTTGAATCTCATGAATTGTCTTGTGATTGTTTAGAGTAATAACTTGTTGGATTACATGTTGATGAAACCTAAAGATGGATTTATAGGACGAAAGGATTTCCGGCTAAGTTTCATAATTGACTTGTTTAAAAAAAGGCATCCGTGTTTGATCTTTAAATCTCGAGGTATAGGCTGAATGAAAGGACTCGTTGAAATTACTTGACATAATCATGTTTTTCATAACAATTGGATTAAAAATGGTTAGAAGGTTTGGTGTTCATAGGCCGAAAGGGATCACCATCATCTTAACATATATATGTGGATTTATGAAAGACACCATGGATCGAATCCATATAACCTATGTTCTTGTTAGTCATACAATCAAGTTTAACCAACGAATCAACTATCATATCAATGAAATAGAATTTCGCACAAGTATTGTTTTTCCTATGAAAAATTCTAAAGTATGAGTTTAGAAGTAATAGGGATTATGACAACCTATTTGCTTATTCCGTTATTATATAATGATTATTACCAAGTCCCATGGAACGAACTCGAATTACCCGACTTCATTATGAATGAACGAGTATACTTGCTGGTATACATTTTTGGTAGTTTAATTAGTCGTGATTATAAATGTAAAACTTGCACCCGCTACCAAGCATCAGTAGACGATCCCTTGAACCAGCTGCTATGATGTTGTTTTGCATTTGATTGTCTGTTGTGGATGTTGTAATTGGAGTAGTCATGATGAATGATTGTTAAATTATGAAGTAAAAATGATTAACGATTGATCGAACAATGATAAAGGAGGATTTTGTTTAAGAGTGATTGTTGAGGGTGATTAAGATTTTTATTTCACAGGATTTTACAAATCTTCACTAAAACTAAGAAATCCAAGAATTTCATGGGATTTTACAAAGTAAGACAAAGCGTAGAAAATGAAATCTTTTTCGGATAAATGTAATATTTCACTTGGAATATGTCAATGTAATATTTCTCTTGGAATATGTCAATGAATTGTTTCTCTTGGAATATGTCAATGTAATTTTTCTCTTGGAATATGTCAATGTAATGTTTCTCTTGCATACATATTTCGCTTGCATATTTCGCTTGACATATTTCGCTTGCATACATATTTCGCTTACATATTTCTCATGCAAACATATTTCGCTAGCTTCAAACCTGCATATTTCACTTACTTCAAAAACGTACTTTTTTCGAAAAAATCACCAAAAGCACACCCTTTTTGACATTTTTACTTGATTTTTCTTGTACAACTAGGTATCTTAGGCATAGATCTTGCTTAAAAACATAAACTTTAACACTTTTAAACAAAAAAATTTAGGCTTTGATTATGCGTAGAACGAACAAAAAAACTAAAAAAACGATCTAAACAAGATATAAACATACATAAACTCACGATATCACCCCTTGGCTCTTGATACCAATTGTAGGACCTATGATATCATCTTCACATAAAAATCAAAGAAGGAAAATGGAAGAATTATAGAGAGAAAGTATAGATAAAAGAAAAGAGTAGTGGATTGCTATGTGAAACTTAAGAGTAACAAATGACAACCAACCCTTCTCCATTATGGAGAAAGGGTATTTATACTCCACATAAGGCCGGCTCCTAGTGAGCTTGTTAGGCCGTGGGTATTGGATCATGGGCCAGGCTCAGGATTACATTGGGCTTAAGCCCAAAACTAATACAATATTAGATTAAATAACGAGCCCATTTTCTCTCTTCTAGCCTATTACAACATATAATAAGTAAAGACCAAGATTCCATTATTAATATATAAGCTTCCTTGTTTGACTTAATATTTTGAGGCTAACAATCTCCCCTGAAGCGAGGTTTCCATATGGAGGTATCGTGTATATTTTGAGCTTCCATGTTTACAAACATATTTGAGGCTAGCAATCTCCCCTAATGTGTGGTCTTCTAATTCTCTTGGGTAAGATCTTGAATCTTGCTTCCTTGGACTTTGTTGAGATTGCTTTGTCTTTGAGTTCTTGAGTCTTTGTCTTGGTCTTTATCTTGTTGTAGGCTTGCTCCTTCATGTTGTGTGATCTTTGATCATGAGCCTTAGTCATTGTCTTTTGACTTTGTCTTTAGTTCCGAGATCTTTAAATCTTTTCCTTGTTTGTCTTTATCGTCTTTACCATCTTGCCATCTTGTGTCTTGACCAACATGCTCATACTTTGCATCATCTTGAAATCTTGCTAACAATCTACCTTGACAATCTTTGTCTTGATAATATTGATATCTTTAAGGAAGATCTTGAATATCAGGGTTTGTGAAAGTCTTTGTATTTAATTCTTGTGCTTTCTTTATTCTTGAATCTTGATGCTTATAGTATGTCTTTGTAGTTTGAGCATGAGCATGTGGTAATGAATCAGACTCTGCTGGAATGCGGCTGCAACACCGTCATTTATACCAGCATTTTAATGTTAGTGATAAACAGATATAGACGAATATGGCTTTGTCATTCGTCACGGTTCGGTTACATTAACCTTCAGTTTCGTGAGGATCGTTTTATAATATAAATAATGTACATGTGATCAGGTAGGTTCAATTTGGAAGAACCTCCTTGACAGGGTTTCCAGCTCAAAGTGTTAGATCTTCTAACACATAAGCATTAGATTCAGTGTACTTGCTTATTCTCATTACCGGAATGTCCCAAAGCAGACAACACGATATGAGTAAATCAGATAGTTACTATCTTTCTGATGGAGTCGTCAATTCATTTACTGGACCAAATCGATATCCAGTTGACACAAGCTTAATTTATGTAGAATCTCGCGAGTTACCTACCGCAGAGCTTGATTGATGATGGATCCGGAAGGATTTCCATCGTCACTGTGAATACTAAGGAGTATCACTCAGATGTTTTGGCATAATCACAAGGATAATACGTAGGACTCTTGTTAACAGCTTATGAACTTGATGATGTTCAACAAGTGTTTGTCATGGAATGTGTCCTAAGGAGATTTATTTTATTAATCTCTTAGCTCTAGACTTGATTAGTGCATTTTGGTTTTAGTAATCGTAGGCTGGAGCAAACTGCCACCTATTCAATATTAACTAACTCGGAGTGAGAAAGTCAATAGAAGTCATGTGTATCTCTGTGACAAATGAGACAAGTATCTTTTGAGAGAAACTTGAATGGCTAGAAAGGGTTGTGCAGTGCATCACTAGGTCCATGATGTCTTGTCTTCAATACCAGAATTCATCTTTGTGAATCTGATAGATTATGTATTAACTCGGTTTCTGCCTAAAGTGTGTGGAGGGATTCTTTGATTTCACCCTTTATCCGTACATTTCTTTTTCATTCTTCAACCCCTTCAATACTTACCAAGACGTCATTACTAACACCTTGTTGTGATTGTTCCAGTGTTAGCTCAACCTTAGTCGACATTATTCTCGTATTCTCATTCATCTCCAATCATACCTAAGGACTGCTATTTCTAACTATGGATTGTCCTTAGGTAGATCCCTCCAGTTCTGGTTGGATCATAGGACTAATATCTAACCCGACTTCAAAATCGTCGTGAAATTAATAGGTTGTTGGGTATTTGATCTTCACTATAAAACAATTGAAAATCAATCAAAGTATTTGATATAATATCAAAATATTTAACACTTTGAAAGTTTCATCATTTGAAAAACTTCCCCTTTACATGTGCATCGATAAACAAAAGTGTTTTGCACATGTGGGTAAGAGTATAAAGCACTTTTCACTCTTGAGTCTTTAGATCACTTATTATTTTCTAGATCACATTTTAATCACTTTTCACTCTCATACACATGGCTATGTGACTCTGATATAGTTGACTCAAACTGGGTTTTGAAAAATTATGTCTGAATGTCCAAAATTAAACACTTTTCATCAAACTCGTCTTCAAGAGACATGACATACTTTAAATCATATTTCATTTCTTTAACAAGACTATGTTCAAAGTATTTCAGTTGAAGATTTATTTCACTAGCTAATGGTTCAAATTCTTCAGACAATCGATTTTGAACTTTCGTCATGACATCATTTTAATGATTCCAAGAAGTGAAGATTTTATCTCTATTAATCGTTTTCTTTGAAAAAACTTGTTTCTCAAAATTAAGCATCAAATGCTTAACAAAGAAAAAGTATTTCATTGGAAGACTGCTCCAAAGTTTTGGATCATAATTTACCAGTTGAGCTTGTTTCAAATGTTTTTTCAAGTTAACTTCTCTTCTTCTCAAAGGAACTTTTGGTGGTTCTTCAAACTGAGTCAGACCATACACAAAACATACGAGAGTAGAGATTTTATTTTTTTTTACTTTCAAAAGTTTTTCAGCTTCACATTTTAACTCTTCTTTAGAAATGATCATATGATCAAAAAGCAAGTCTTTTCCTATTTCATCAATGTTATACAAACTTGGTGCAATCTCCTTTGCTTTGTTCAGGACAAAATGGTTTTCAACAGCATTTCGGTTCTCAAAGCCAAGGCCTTGTTTTCTCGTATGGACATTATCTTCTTTTGGAAGCAACATGTGAAGAGTGTGAGCAGTATGTCCTGTTTTTTGAAGTTTATTATTAAGATCCTTTATTTGTTTCAAAAACTCTTGATTAGTTTTTTCAAGTTCATTTGTCCTTTTTAAAAGCGGTTAGACATACTCAGCATACTTCTCATTCTCTTTGTGGAAAGACTTTTCTTTTTTACAAGCTTGAGATTTAAGATTTGAAATTTCTTCATTAAATTAATCTTTTTGCAGTATTCAGATTCATTTGTTGTTTCTTTTGCAAAATGTGTTTTTCCTTATATCTCTCAGGCTCTTTTGTCAATAAGGCATTCGCTTGTTAAGCTTCACGATTGACCTTAGTACAATTTTCCACTTCACATTTTAAATTATTGACTCGGGAAACAAATAAGGCACATTCTTGCTCATTATCCATGTCATCATGTTCTTCCCTACCTCTATCTGGATCCATATTTGGTTTATCAGAAATAATATTACTATTATTCTCATTTACCACATATGTGTCGGGAATAGATTTAGGTTGTTCATGATTTTGTATCGCAAGAGCAAACACATTTTCAAATGTATCATTGTTCGAATGATGTAACTCAGCCAATGTGTAGTTGTCATATGAGGGTCCGATAACAACATTCTCTTTGTCATAAACATCCTTATCAACCCGTGCTCTTTCAGCATCTACATCATATCCTGAACTACTGTTTCCATCCTGTTGTTTAGTTGATGTATTGTCATCTATGATTTCTTCAGAAACCATATTACCCTCATTGACCATTCCCTTTTGTGTCTACATCTTGCTTTCATTAACCATTTTTCAATCTCTTTTATTTCATGAACCTCTCGTGCTTTCATTTGTCATTCACTATCATGAAATGCTCTTTTATCGATTTGCATCTCAAGTCCATCCATGTAGTAGATTATCTCACGTCTGTAAGTTTGAGGTTCTTTGCATGTGTAGTATTTGAAGCTCTTTATCAAATCTTGACTATCATGATCTGAAGAATCTACCTTTTTTGAAGTGAATAAGGTCTCGAACTGTGTTATGAGCACTTTAAAACATGTCTTTGTCTCACACTCATGTAGATTCTCTTTTTCAAGTTTCCTTTGTAATTGATCCATATTGTGGGATAACTTTTGTCCAAAGGTATCATGCGCGTCACTAACGTATATATGAAATGCCGGCTTAAATCCGACTTCAGTTCCTGAACACGCAAACCTTAGATTCTAGAGACTTTTTGAATGTTTCTTCATTGCTTCGAAGTATCCAGCTTATCCTAAAGCATGCGATCTTTCGTATGTCGTGGTGTCTTTCTTGAAGCTGTTGACAAAGTTCTCGCGCTCTTTCCTGAATTCAAAGAAAATGAAGGATTCTATTGATATCATGTGTGAATTAATTGAGGATATTTATAGATAAAGAAGATGTTCGGGATTTTGTTTTGAAATTTCGCAATGGCGTTTGTTTTAACGATTGTTTGATATGTTGCTTGAATGCTGACTTTGATCAGAGCGTCATGAACTGAGTGTATCTGATCGATGTACTGTCTTTTTGTTTTGATATTAACTTTTCGAGCTCTTACTTCTTTAATACTTCTTACTCTTTTACTTTTTTATCCTTATTCGTAACGGTCTTTCTTATTAACGATCTGTCATTTTATAAAACGAAGATTAATAATTTTTTTATATTAAAATCCCTCACAACATGATCATATTAATTTTTGTGAAGTGCTTGATAACCTTTGTTTTAGAGAACCATGAAAACGTATTTAGTCCGAGATTAACAAAGAAACATATGAAAACATGTAGTTGTTTTAAAAGTTAAACAGGTTAACAATCAGTATAGCCAATTTTAGAACAAACTTAGGGTGTCTAAATGATGCCAATAATAAGGTTTTTAACTTTCGGGGTTATATTTGACTTTTTGTCTTTCTTTCGTTTAAGAGCTCTGATATATCTGTGGTAAAAACTTGTTTGATTTTCTTTATAATTTTTTTGTTTTTGATTTCTTCGTTGTTTGTGACGTTTATTAGGCAAGTAAGTATTGTCCTTCTTCGGATTGTGATTAAATCAAGACCGAATTTCTTAAATCACAGAAGATTGGTTACATCGCAAATCGCAACTTCTTAAATCAAAAGATTATAAATCACAAAATCTTAAATCATAATTTTTTATATAGCAGCACCTTGTATCCTGCTATTTGCACTCGTGACACCTGTCTAATCATCAATCAAGTTTCTTATCAATGATTTTAATATTATTATATTTCTTTTGTTTTATAAGTTTTAATATATAATACTTTCGTAACGTTGTATATAAGGAGTGCTACTCTTTTGAAAACATATTTTTCTTTTAGTATTGATTGTCAACACCAGCTTCACGAAATATATACTAGATTATTATTAGTTATGAGTTTGATAGTTTTCTACATTTACACGATTCAGACATAAATAAATCATTTTCACCTTTTTTCTTTCTAAGAAAAATAAAACATTTCATGGACGGACGTTAAATTGTTAACCAACAAAAATATGTAATCGCGACGATAATTTTTTATCTTTAGTAGACGGACACTTCGATATACTTTTGATGAACTTTTTTCCTTGAAATTCAAAGTTTTTTCTTATAATTTTTTTAATGTTAAAATTTACGCCCTAAAAATTCACACGTAATTAGTTGTTTTTGTGGAAAACTAGAGGGGGGATATTAAATAGTTTTACCGTTTTTAGCATTTTAAAGTTCTTGTTTCAAAACTTTTAAATCCAAGTTACTTGAGATCAAATAATCACAATATGAACATAATGATGACGTATAGCATCATCAGGCCCACGAGCCTGGACCATACGATAAGCAACTAGCCCAAGCCCAACACTCATAAAGGCCCAAAGTGACCAAGTGCCAGTTGCTCCGCAAGGAGCCTAATCTGCACACGGCCGCAAGGAGCATGAGCTTCGCCGTTCCGCAAGGAGCATAATCCGCACACAGGGGCAAAGAGCAGGAGCTTCGCAGTTCCGCAAGGAACGCAATCCGCGTACAGTCGCGTTCCACTCCACGACGGACGGTCACCCATAACTGGACCAAAAAGAGTAAGAGACGGGGCATGGGAAGTCGAGGAAGAACGTCAATGTTCCAAATAGGGATTACAAACGATGATAGCGATAACCCAAGCAACTACGCTACAAAGGGTGACGGTATCATCGATGTTGACCTCACGACAACAACCCTATTATCCACCAGATAATAGGGTGAAGCCCATCTCGTGACCTACACACCCGACAACGACACTCGCCTATATAAGAAGTTATCCAAACACTTCTAACGGTAGGATTTCCGCTACTACTACACACATACCACATTTAGCCAATACTTACTCTTACACCGGAGTCCAATCGCGGGACCCCCTTCCAGCGATAAGACTAACGGTGTGTCTTTTCTTAGCAGGAAATCTCCAATCATATTCACTTAGTATAAATCCTTACACGATAACAAGCTTGCAATCCTCGTTCTAAGCACGTTATTCTCACTTTACTCCATCTCACTATTTTTGTACCAACAAGTTGGTGCCATCTGTGAGACCAAACACAACTACGTCCCAAAATCTCATCAAAAAAAGATGAGCAGATCGGCAGATCAAGCCCAAACACCTGCTAATTATGTCGTCCGAAACACAGCAGGCAAAGGGAGCAAGCAAGCAGTTGAGGGAGATTCCAAATACTTGCCAGAGGAGAAGCTCCAGGAGATTTGTTAGAAACACTACAACCAAATCTTACCCATCATGACGGAGAAAGTCCATAGAGAAAAGCTCTAGGGCATGCATACATGCCTAACCTATGGCGAAAGCTCACATTGAAACTCACGAACACGCAAAGAAACTCAATTCTCAAAGTCAGAGTCGTACGACATAAAGAGGAGACCTAAGAAGAGAAAGCCAAGCCCGGCCACTGCGCCAAGGGACACCCGTCCCTCGCAAAATACGAGTGTGTTCTGCAGGCTAAGACATGAAGGAGACAAACCAACCCGCCGAAGAATCCCTGTAAGCACTATAGTGTTCACCAAGCTAGGCCATAGAGATGGAAACTTCTTCACACGTTTAGGGGAGAGAAGAAAGAATGTACACTCACGGCTAGGACCAGAAGTCGTACCACGACGTAGGCATGCGAGTGAAAGGAGGAATGCCAGTTCGAACAGGTCGGCGAAAAACCCGAATCGTAGAAAGAAAGACGCAAGAAGTCTTATCCGCAGCTACGTCATATGCTCCAGTGAACGCCAAAGAGAAATAGAGGAAGAATGGTATGCCGCTGACTGTGCAAACCGCAGGCAACTTGCTCGGACAAAAGAAGCTTATCTCTCCAAAGATGAAAATGACCAAGGCGGGCACTGGAAATCCTGGCCCAAGAAGCATAGGTTAAACGGGGAAGATGACCTGTCCTAACCCTAGCTATGCGAGGAAACCGATCCGTTCACAGCAAGGATCGGGTACTTCGAAGTCCAGAAGAAGACCTGCATGCCAACCAACGTCGAAACATATGACAGGACGGGGGATCCAGAGGAACACCTGAAATTTTTTCCGGAGGCCGCCAAGATAAAACGACGAGAAGTACCCACCTGGTGCTACATGTTCAACTATACGCTTATCGGCTCAGCCAAAGTCTGGTTCGACAAGCTCTCACCGGAATCCATTGATAACTATGAAATGCTACGGAAAGCGTTCTTAGGAAACTTCTCACAACAAAAGAAATACATCAAGGACCCCGTAGAGATTCATCACATCAAGCAGAGAGAGGGAAAGTCTACAGAAGCTTTCATGGAAAGGATTAAAGCGGAAAGCATGCACGTCAACGACGCGCCAGAATGCATGAGAATATCTGGATTCATGCACGGCATCACTAATCCGGATCTAATCAAAAAGTTGAATGACAACATCCCTGAATCTGTAGATGAAATGATGAATGTGACAACAGCCTTTCTAAGGGGGGAGGTGGTAGCAGCCAATCACTCGATGAAGAAAGTCCAGCCAACATGGAGACACCACGAAACAAACCACAAACCAAGCTTCGACAATCGGCTGAATTTCAAAAGCCAGCACAAAGCGGGCAGGCGACAAGATCGGTTCACACCTCTCATAAAAACCCCAAAGGAAATCCTAGCAATAGAGACAGTAAAATTCAAAGCACCGCCACCTATGACTGGGCCCGTAGAGAATCGAAACAAGAACAAGTTCTGCGAATTTCGAGGTGATAAAGGTCATAGTACGGATGAATGTATCCATCTGAGGATGCAAATAAAGGAGGCGGTCAGGTCGGGACAGCTGTCGCACCTAGTTAAAGAAATAAAGCCAGGAGGCAAGCGAGTAGAACATGCGAAGGCCACCACGAAGGAGGAAACCCCCAACAAAGAGAAAGCTGCGATGATCTTCATGGTCCAACCTTGGCAATGAATGACAAGGCAAAAGACCACCCAAAGCTTCTTCGCGGGCTAAGAAATTTCTTTCTCGCCCCTCGAGAGCAACGACGGACAAGAAAACCCAATTGTGATTGAGGCAAAAGTAGAGGAGCATCTTATCCACCGCATGTACATAGATAGAGGATCAGCCTCAGAGGTGCTATACGAGCATTATTTCAACAAACTTCCCCCAGAAATAAAAAACCAAATGATTTCGGCTACAACCCCTCTTCTAGGGTTTAGCGGTGAGATATCCTGGTCGTTGGGACAAATATCACTGATGGTATCCTTAGGAGATGGGCAACATTCCACAAGCACCACGATGAACTTCATGGTTGTTAGATCTCCGTCACCATACAACGGTATCAGCGGCCGCCCGGGTCTCAGAAAAATCCAAGCAGTTCTGTCCACAACTCACGGAATGCTCAAATATCCAGTGGAGGGAAAAATAGTAACGATCCGCAGTAATACCATAATACCAGCGGAGAGCAGAATGGTAGCAGGAGCACCAAATAGACCTCCACCCCAAGAACCAACGGCCATGGAAGGAATTAAAGTAGCAATCCACCTAGAGTATAAGTGTCACGATAGGTGGAAACCTATTAGAAAAAGGAAGAATGGAACTCTACAATTTGCTTAAAGACAACTTGGACATATTTGCCTGGAAACCGACAGACATGACATGCGTTCCAAGGTCCATAGTGGAACACCATCTGAATATCCGTGAAGGATGCCAGCCCATAAGGCAAAAAAGAAGGGGGCAGGCACTAGACATGAACAAGGAAATTCAAGAGGAAGTCACCAAACTTGTGGAAGCAGAAATCATAAGGGAAGTGCACTACCATGACTGGCTCTCAAACCTAGTCATGGTAAAGAAGCACGATGGCAGCTGGAGAATATGTGTGGACTTTTTAAACAAGTCATGTCCAAAAGATTGTTGTCCCGTCCCGAAAATCAATTGGATAGTCAAATCTCTCTGCGAATACCCCTTCAAGTGTTTCCTAGACGCCTACAAGGGATACCACCAAATACTGATGGCGGAGAAAGATGAGGAAAAGACAGCTTTCCACACTAACCAAGGAGTCTTCTGTTATACGAAGATGCTATTCGGTCTCTAGAATGCTGGAACGACATACCAACGGCTTGTGGATAAAGCGTTTGAAAAACAGATCGGCCGGAACCTTGAGGTGTATGTAGATGACTTGGTGATAAAAATCCACACAGAGCACGAAATACTCAGGGACATCAAAGAAACGTTCCATAACCTGAGAAGAATAAACATGAAACTCAATCTTAAAAATGCACATTCGGTGCGGAAGAGGGGAGCATTTCCTGAGGCCACGGGTCAGCATGCATGAAAAGGAATCATGGCTCTGTCCCCAGAGAAAAGCAGAAGCGGTGATTGATGAAGTAACAATCCCCATTCAACGTAGAAAGAAGCGTATAAGCGCAATGGAAAACTGACAAGTTTAAACAGATTCTTATCCAAGTCCGCGGAAAAGTCACTACCCTTCTTCAAGACCCTAAAAAGGTGCATGAAAAGATTGATTTTCAATGGACACCAGAAGCGGAAAGGGCATTCCAAGGTATGAAGCAATGTATAGCGGAACTACCAATGGTAACCGCACCAAGACCCAAAGAAGAGCTAATAATGTACCTCTGTGCGGCTAGAGAAGCGGTAAGTGCAGTCTTATTAGTGGAAAGAGACTCGCAACAAATACCAGTTTACTTTGTCAGTCGCGCCCTGCAGGCCCCAGAAATAAATTATAATTTAGTGGAAAACTGGTCTTAGCACTAGTACATGCACGCATGATGGCCTGTTGCGGCGATACTTCAAGCTCATCTGGTACTAGTGTTCCACAGACCAAACCATCAAATGATCCTTGTCACGATCTGTAAACACTAGGAGAATGTTGTGAAATGGAAAATTTATAGCTAGGAAGCATTTGTCATCTCCTACAGGACTAGAACGGTTCGATGCGCGGCCAAGTATTGCTGACTTTTGATGTGTCGTTGTGTGGTGTATAGTTTTATGATTCAAGTTTTAAATTTGTATTTTGCCGACTTAACCAAAAACAACACTTTAACGGGCAGTGTACCCGTTCGGTGAGTTGTTTTCGTGGGTAAGTTATGGTGTCGAACACTTGAAATGCGTGTTAAATCTATCATTTGTATTAATATATTGGTTATCTTAATCTATGTTAATTTCTATTTTCTATTCTAAAACCTATGTCAGTCCTAATTCTAATCTCTAACGGTGTAAAGTAAATAGGAGGTTTTCAGCCTGAGAGATATGGTTTACGGTTTGGTTGGTGACTGCAATCTAATTCAAGCACTTTAACCCACGCAAGCAAAATAACAGAAGATAAAATTGCGGTTTGAGCCAAATATAAGAAAACTGATATAACCTTTATTAATCGATAGAACGTTTGTTTGTTTATTATAGTGCAATGATTTCTTTCTCCTCGATGTGGCTATCTTTAATTAAGACTTGGTGTTACATCTTCTAAGACATAGGACACGTATAATTCTGTCAATTAATTAAAGCATCGCATAAAGCATCCCTTATTTGTTGATTATAATCTATCTTTGGATTAAAGCAATGGGATCTTGTTAACCCCTAGCTCATAGAGACTTGCCCACTTACAGCACTTAACGACAATTTTTACAACTTGTACGTCACTTGTTCCAACTATCCAATGGAATCAGAACGTTATTTGTTGAATTATCTAGGTTCACCTGCTAGTCAACTTGTTCACTAAACCAAAGGCAATATCCGATTAACTAGTTAAGCCAGAAGCGTATCCTTAGCACGGATTTAGAAGGACAATATTTGTGATCCTATGATTCTAGATGTATAAATCACTATATGGAGAGCTATCCCAGACTCTAGATTACTTGGTCCGTATCACTAGATCCAGTTGAATGATAGGTCGCATACAAAAGCACGTAAACAAGTATAAATTGATAAACATAAACAAGCATTCAACGATAAATTAAGAAATCAAGATAAACAATACCAAACATTCAGATGTTCATAATAATGGCTAATACGTACATCATAATAAATACAAAAGCAATTATTTAGCCAAGGTATACTAATCTAGTTAACGAATGATACCAAAAACTGAACGATTACTAAAGTATATGGAATTACACGTTGTCTCCTATGGAATTGATAGCGTTGCTCGACCTCTTTTTCTCTTTTTCTCCTCTAAAAATCGACTTTTATGGTTTAGGTATAGTGTTATATGATTTAGCACAATTAAAAACTCATTTTTGAGTTTTATTATTTATCAATGTCTGGGAGTCGGTTCAATACGGCGTATCCAAGGGGTTGGATTAATACAGGTGTATTGGGGGATTCTTGGAGTGAGTAGGGGGACCACGCTTGATATGTCCAGAATCTTAACATTTCTATTATCCTTTCATACGGCGTATTGGTCTTCTCTGGATACGGCGTATTGAGCTTGTTTCCTTCGTGGTCTTTGGTGAGTGCAGGCACAGGATAAGTGTATTTCCTGATGGATACGAAGTTCTTGGTAGTCAGGATCATTATCTTTATAATATCTTCGTTTTTAAGCTCCAGGTATGCGCGCCTTTTGCTAAATATTTACCAAAGTACTCCATATTTACTGCAATTATCTTAGATAAACGATTAAGTAAAATTTATTTAACTATAACTATACAAAATGGGTTTTTAACATGAGATAAATGATGTATAAATAGACGTTATTTGATGTCATAAAAATATCCCCTACTTGAAATCTACTTGTCCTCAAGTTGGCCTTTATAGTTTATAAAAATGTAATCCCTAAGACATATTTTCCGTTAAGCATGTTATTTTGATCTATTACAAGTACAACAACCCAAAACCCAACCTTTCAACGAAATAGGAAGATGTAAAACTCAAATCAGTATATAATCTATGTCGGTAACATGTAAACTAATTTGCTCAATTGCTCGGTCCGGGTACGGAGTATTTATATAATAAGATTGGACAAAGTTACACTCTAAGAAACTAAAGCAAGGAGTAACAAGTTTATAGAGATAAATATGGGTTTTTATGATAAGGTTAAGGGTTGATCATTTTACAATCTTTCACCAAAAGTACCACTCCAACAAGACAGCTGAAGCACACATACATGGCCGTAACGACGGAATAGGCATGTGTATTCGATCACATCCGCATTCGAATTTAACCAACGGTTAGGTTGAAGAATGATATAGGGTAGGAAAAAGAGGTAAATTATTGTTAAATAAAAATACGAAACAAATAGATAAGACTAAGATATAAGTTGCTAGACACTTTTTTCCCGACCGTTACCATGATAAAGACACAACTATTTACAACATCTTGATCATAGATCAAAAACAACAACCTAAGTTGGCGTTCTCATAACGGTCAACTTCCCAATCATCCCATACTTTACATACTCTACAAGGTAAGTGGCGATATCTTCCACTTTGTACAATACTTTACGTCGTCGATTTGTAAGACGTATCAACGAATAATCGATCCTTCGGTAATGCTCTTGCGAAATGATTATCTTCAAACTTTCTTTCTCTCTTTTTTTGTTGCAATTTTTCTCATTTTTTTGATTTTTTATACTAACTATATACGAAACTCGGAGTAGTTTCACCATCTTCACGATCATAATAATTCTGGATAATTCCTTCGATAATTTCTTCATTCTTCGGACGTACCATTAATTATGATGGTAGTAAAAATACATGAGTTTTGACTATAATATACATTCCCATTTGCGATGTGCAAATTTCCAACCGCACCAAAGATAGAAAATGACACAAGACTCGGGAAATAGATATTTTACACTTTAAGCAACTAGCAATTGTAAATTAAACTTAATCTAACATGGTAGGTTAAGGTGTAAGGGTGTAACGAAACAAATTAATGGTGAAATTCTAAAGTATTAGCTCTGACGGGTTGTTCAAAGTCGGATCTTTCACTATAAAGAGAGAGTGTGGAAAAAAAAGGTTTATTCGGAAGGTTAACTAACCGGTGTAGTGTAGTTAGTTAATAAACATCATGGATAGGCTTTCTTTTTAGGTGGAATCACTAAAAATTACCAATTTAAACAAGTTACTTTAATTAATCCTATAATACTTATTATTGTGGACTCGAAGTGATATTTATCATACCAAGTTCTAAAGTCTTAATAATCACGCAAACTATATTTTTGTGAAATTTAGGTAAACATTTAGAAACGGATAAGGCTAAATTCTCACAATATCTAACAAGGGTTATTGTGTGCGGGTTATGTATCAAGTAATTTCACAAAAGTATGCTTGAAAAAAAAATTAAGCATTTTAGTGTGAAAAATAGAACAAGTATCGTTCTAATTCCCATCCTCCCACTTGAATTATACAATGTCCTCGTGTGTATAGTTTTAAACATTAAAAATTGCGGGTATTAGGAATTAAAAAATTAGAATGAAAACTCCACTGATTTTTTTTTATCGGTAGATCTCCTTGTAGTTTGTTGAGAAAGATTGTGTGTTGATACAACGTCTTGAAGTTTTAAGATTCTAACACTTTATGATCTCCAGATTTGTATATTCTCCACCAATATTCATGATTTTCTTTTAACGTTGTCCTGTGTAAAATAGGAAAAACATGCATTCATATCTTGTATCTACGGTTAATTTTAACTAACTAAACAAACTAAATACGGGTCAGTCTGGTGAATACGCCGTATCATGTGAATGAATACGCCGTATTGCCAGAACTGATAATAATGTTTTTAAGTGCATAAAAAGTAAAGGCTTTTTTTTTTTATTTATGTCATAGACACATCAATATGTCGTATGGTATGGAGCGGATACGCCGTATTGATGTCTGGGAAGACATACCTTGATAAAATTAAATAACATTTCGGGTTGTCTCCCGGAAGCACTTTTGTTTACAGCGAAAGTCTTCAAGTTAGACTTGTCTTCCAGCTTCTTTTCTACTCAGCTCTAGTTACCATCCATCCTTCGTCCATCATACGAAAGATTTGATGGTATGCTCGGCATGCATCTTTACTTGTTCTTGCCAAATCGTCATATTCATCTTCTTTAATAGCAACATACTCTTCATCTTGTCCGAATGAATACTTGATCATCTCGAATCTTCTTATATTGCACAACGGAACTCTATGAATTTAACATAACTCCTTCTCTTTCCGAACAAACCATCTGATTTATATCAGATGCATCATCTTTAGTTTGTTTACTACAGTTCCATCGTATCCATTGTTCGTAACCTGACTCATCATCTCGTCTTCTTCGATTATCCTTCCATGTTAGCCCTTATTTCTTAAAGCTTCTTCTTTTAGTTCGCAATCTTCCAAAGACTCATACCATTCAAGGTCTTGGTAATGGAGCGAGTTTCCAATAATGTAAGCACCAGTCAAATTTACATTCATTACAATAACCATACATTCTCCAAATACAGGTTGGCCATTCCGTAACATCAAGTCTTATTAATTGAAAGGTTTGCAATGGTGTTTGACTGGTGTTGGTTCCTTCCATATTCTATTATCAAGCCATAGCTTGTCATATACCCATGGCACATTCTTGTTTCATTCACAGATTCGGTCATCTTTGTAATCTTCATAAGTTTTTCATACATTCATAAAATATCCTTTGTACAGTAAGTCGGATCTAATTTGTGAAGGTAATTAAAATTCATTAAATGCAAGCAATAGTGGTGTCTCGTAGTCAAATATATTAGTTTCGATCCTGAAGACTTCAGCAACATCATCTTTATTGTCAGAAGATTCTTCATTAGTGAGCTCAACTTCATCGTTTCCTCTAATCCAGTAAATCCATAATGCTTTCATTGTATAATGATTCATCATCTTGTAGTTAAAAAATTTTGAACCCAACCATTCAGTAATTGCAACATCAGATGGATCATATCCCATGTCATCATCAGCTTCATACTCTGAATCATCATCCATGTTTGAGTCACATGGGATATTAGAAACTTCAACTTCATAGTGAATAAATCATCAATTCATTCTGCTTTATCGATTAAATTCCATTGTTGGAAAACTTCAAGTGATGTATCACATGTGAGGGAACCATCTTAGTCCTAAGATCCTCAGTTTCTCGAAAATCTCTTTAATAAACCTTAGTCATTCTTACTGAAAAATAACCAGAAAATTATCAGTAGAACCAGCTGGAAAAAGGTGTTAAAAATTTGAGCTTTAAGTTCGAGAATGGAAGTGAATTTATCAGATGATCGATACGCCGTATTCAAGTGAATACGCCGTATTAATCTTTTGAATGAATACGCTGTATTGGACAGAAAGTTGGATACACCGTATTTGATGGAAGTGATAGCCATTATTTATGTTATCGACCAGATTTGTGTATTATCATTACCAATTTTATTTAAAAAACACAATTTTACAAGCAAAACAATTAAACTTAAAACAAATATTACAAAATCAATATAGCATAATATAAAGAATATATAATAATCTAATTAATCTACTCCTAAGGGTTAGATCTAATGTTGTAAATAACCAATAAAAATAATATAAAAAATCAAGATTAATTTTCATCCCCTCGGCAACGGCGCCTAAAAAACTTGATGTTGTCGTTGTGTGGTGTATATTTGTATGATTCAAGTTTTATTTTTAAATTTATTATTTTGCCGATCTAAACCAAAAAACATCTCTTTAAACGGGCAGTGTTACCCGATCGATAGTAGCTTAGTGATAAGTAGGGTGTCGAACACTTGAAGCGGATGTTATATCTTTCAATTTATCTAATATCTTGGTTATCTAATATATCGTTAATTCTTTCTATGCTTACCTATATACAGTCTAATCCTAGTTCTAACGGGTAAAAAGGGGGTTTCAGCCTGAGAGACTGGCACGGTTTGGTTGGTGACTACAATCAATTCAAGGCACTTTAACCCATGCAAGCAAATTAATAGAAGATAAAAGAGCGGTTGAGCCTAATATAAGAAAACTGTATTAACCATTATTAATCCGATTAGAAAGTTGGTTTGTTTATTAAGTGCAATGATTTCTTCTCTCGAGGGGGGGATGTTGGTGGCCATATCTCTTAAGATTAGGCGGTTACTTCATCCTAAGACCTAGGGACACATTAATTCTGTCCAATAAAGCCATCTGCATTAAGCATCCTTTTTTGCTGATTATAATCTATCTTAGGGATTGAAGCAATGGTGATCTTGTTAATCCCTAGCTCATAGAACTTTACCACTTACAGCCTTAACGGCAATTTATACACTAGTAGTCCACTTGGCCAACTATCCAATTGATCAGAAACGTTATTTGTTTAAATTATCTAGGTTCACATGCGCTATCAAACTTGTTCACTAACACCAAAGCAATATCGAATTAAATAGTAAGCCAGAAGCGTTTATCTCTTAGCAAAGATTTGAAGGACAATATTTTGTGATCATATGATTCTAGATGTATAAATCACTATTTGGAGAGCTATCTAACATACTTCTAGATTACTTGGTTATGTTACACTAGATTCCAGTTGAATGATAGGTCGCATTACAAAAAGAACGTAAACAAGTTTAAATTGATAAACATAAACAAAGCATTCAACGATAAATCATGAAATCGAGATAAACAATACCAAACATTCAGATCTCTCATAATAATGGCTAAAACTGTACATCATAATAAATACAAAAAGCAATGTATTTAGCCTAATGTAAAACTAACGAAGTTAACGAAATGATACCAAAAATCTGGATAGATTACTAAAGTATATGGAATTTCACTTTGTCTCCTTATGAATTGATGGCGTTGACTCGGTTCTTTTTCTCTTTTTCTCCTCAGATATTCGGACTTTTTGGTTTAGGTATAGAGAATATGATTTAGCACACTTAAATCTCATTTTTGAGTTTTATGTTTCTACTGTTAGGAAGTCGGTTTGATTACGGGCGTCATTCCAAGGGGTTGGATATGGGTGTATTGGGGCGTTTTCTTATTAGTGGGACCAACTACGCTTGATATCTTCCAGAATATTAACATATTATATCTTCATGCGGCGTATTGGTCTTATCTGGTTACGGCGTATTGAGTTGTTTCCTTCGTGGACTTTGGTGAGTGCAGGCCGGATATGTCATATCGTCATTGATGGATTATGGGTATTGATTAGTTAGAATCTATTTTACTTCAAAATAACTTCGTTTAAGCTCCGAGATGCGCGTCTTTTGCTAATATTCACCAAGTATCCTTAATTACTGCTATTTCTCAAAATAATAAAAAATTTAAGTAACAATTCTTTGAATTAAATATACAAAATGGGTTAATATACATGAGTTAATGATGCTATAATAGACGTTATTTGATGTAATCACTTTATCGCCGAAAGACCAGACGAAGGAAGTCACCGATGGAAGCACCAGCGGAATAGATGGTAACATAGAACCGTTGACATTTATTCATGACGGGACTCATCCTCACAAGCCAGAAGGCGAGGAGGTTTCATTAGTTTTACACTAAGGTTTGAATCTGATGCGTTCCAATATCGAGCGGAAATACGAAGCCCTAGTAGCCGGCCTGCGGATCGCGGAACAAATGGATGTAAAAAACCTAGTAGCCATAGTAGACTCCCGGCTCGTAGTGAATCAAATCAATGGGTCGTACGAAGCCAAAGAACAAAGCATGACCCAGTACCTAGAAAAAGCCAATGCACTAATTGACAAATTTTAGCTATTTAAGATGTTCTCAATCGAAAAGTTTGGTGCAGCCGAAGCGAAAAAAAAAAAGCAGAGCGCTAATCCAAAATCACGGTCCACAAGCTTCGCCCACCTTACCAAACACGTCCCTTAGTAGATATATTTGAAAGGAGGAAATCGTAGAGAACAAGAAATCCTTGTCGTTGTGGAAGTGTTGTTGTGGAAAAAAAGGGTAGCATTAATTGAATACCTCGCGAAAGGTACCCTACCGGCGAAAACTAAGAAGGCACGGGAAATCAAGATCAAGGCAAGACAATACACCATGATCAATGACGTCTTATACAAAGAGTCGTTCCTAGAACCATGGTTACGGTGTGTCGGTCCTATCCAGGTGGAATACGTGGTCAAGGAAATATACGAGGGATCGTGCAGCATGCACTCCAGCCTAAGGTCTGTAGTGGCAAAAGCAATCAGGTCTGGATATTACTGGCCGACAATGCAAAAGGATGCACGGAACATCATTAGAAAATGTGATGACTGTTAAACCCATTGGCCAGTCCCCAAGAATCCACAACAAAAACTCACACCAATAACCTCCCCGTGGCCATTCTACAAGTGAGAAATTGACATCTCAGGCCCATTCCCGGAAGCACAAGGAAAGGTAAAGTTCCTGATCATAGCTATTGATTACTTTACAAAGTGGATCGAGGCAAAGCCAGTTGCAACGATAACGTAAAACCAAGTTAAGAAATTCGTATGGGACAACATCATGTGTAGATTTAGGCTGCCAGGAGAAATCATATCCGAAAACGAAAAGCAGTTCAGGGACAACCCATTCAAAGTCTAGTGCGAAAATCTCAACATCAAGCAAAGGTTCGCGTCTGTCAAACATCCACAGACCAACGGCTAGGTGGAAAGGGCGAACCGCAATCTAGGAGAAGGAATAAAAGCTAGGTTAGGCAAAGATAACAAAAATTAGGTCGAAGAGGTCCCGCGCGTGTTGCGGGCACATCGCACAATGATTAAAACAAGCAACGAAGACACCCCATTCTCCCTCATCTATGACACGGAAACCATGATACCGATTGAGATTGAGATGCCTTCGCTAAGATGTGCAGAAGTAAATCAAGCTGAAAACGATGAAGGACTTCTCCTGAACTTAGACATATTAGAGGAAAGAAGAGAGAAAGCAGCGATCCGTGAGGCAAAAAGGAAAGCCAAGATAGACAAGTAATATAATGCCTAAGTCTGTAGCACAGCCTTCCGTCCAGGAGACTTCATCTACCGCAGCAATGAAGCAAGCCACACCAAAGAAAGCAGAAAGCTGTGCCCAAAATGGTAAGGGTCATACGGAGTAGTGGAAGCACTTGAGTTCTATCATGTAAGCACCCCCACCTATGTAAAACCACACTAGCGGTTAGGGTAATTTTCACTTAATCTTATGTAATGACTTTTATTTCAAAATTATTAAATATCATGTGGAGCTTAGCTACCTCCACAAACTTTCTAAAAAACTTGTTATATTTCATGCATATGGTAAGACGCGCACACATGCACATAACCACATATGTCACGAGAATGAGTACG
>BQNB010078800.1:0-30443 GCA_026074375.1 Tanacetum coccineum | reverse complement strand
ACTACTTAGAATATTTTCTTCAATCTTCACCAGCAGTACTAACATATACTAGCAGTACTAAGTTACACTAGCAGTAGTAACTATGAACTAGCAGTACTAACTACTTAGCATATTTTTTATTAGAGTTAATGAACAGCACTAACTTTAGCTTAGCAACAGTAACACAAACCTTAGCAGCAGTAACTTCAAGATCATCATGAAATCTTTTAATCCCAATATTAGGGCTTAATTGTGTTTATGTTTTTATAAATTAGGTATTTTGAAATTTTCGCTTATGTTCATTAGGGTATGCTTTAATTTTAATTTAGGGTTAGGGTATTTGAAAAAATATTTTGATATTTAAGATCGGGCATCATCTTTGTGATCATGTATAATTATGACTGTGTATCAATGAATATTTTTGCATATCTGTATGTGTAAATAAAGTTACCCTCAAACAGGAATTTTTGTGATGCGTATTAGTTACCTATCTTGCGACTAAGCATCATTTGTATTTATCACCAGGGTGAATTCAGTGAAGCTATGAATTGCGTTTCGAAAGAAAGTAAGCATGGTGAGGCTGGATATGGACCTGTATACAAGGTATTGATATTATCATGTTTTACTCTGTGTAAATAAGGCTACACTTAAAGAGGAATATATGCGTTGCGTATTAGTTACCTATCATTCTTATTTTTCACCAGGGTAAACAAGAAATAAGAGTAAAAAGACTTTGCACTGAAAAGGAAGAGAAGTGTTGTAGGTGCAATAGCCAACTAAATACTACAAAACTATGGTATATTTTAATATTGTTGCTTTTGTGTGATTTAATGTTGTTGAACATGGTTACGATATTGTTCATGTTTGGTCTAATTGATGTTGTTGTTAACTAAACACAGCTTTACACAATAAGTATAGTCATTTTAGTGTTGCACTTCCACTAGAAGAATCGTAAAGGATACACGATCCCACTTGATAAACCTTCAGTATTTGTAAACAATACCTGTACATAATATCTCAGCTTAGTCTTTTATGATAATGGGCTGGTCAAATTATGATTTGGGTTCTAATTTCAGTTTCTTATGGATTAGGCGGGTATAAATCTATAGGACACTTGGCTTTTATTTAAATATCATTGGTTCTTTTACGTGTGGTAAAAAAGTATGTTGTATGCAGCTCCAACGTCGTCTTGGAATTTATTCTTATACTTACGCGTCGTTTTTGTTTTCAAAAGTCATGACGCATGCGTATGTATAGTCTAAAGTCTGAAGAGGAGCACAAATTGTTTATAGCGATCTGGAAGGACGTTGTTATGGTCTTTTGCAGACCCGTGGTGCGGAAACTGAACGTGATGGGAGCCAATAGGGGTTGCAAGGTAACTGCAACCAATTTTATAGGTTGATCATTGAGTCGTTTGTGCCAAAATTTTGGTTTGCGTGACTGTTAAAGTATATATGTCCTTTTTATACATTTAGCGTTAAAAATGTCGTTTAGTGTATAAAAATGTCGCTTAAACCTACATGACCATGTTTCAGCGGGATTTCTTTTTTTTTTACACAACAACCCCCAAACGATGGGAGCCAATAGGGGTTGCAAGCTAAATACACTATACTTGCCTGCTTTTATACGTGTTTCTAGTTGTTGAGCACACACATTTGGTTAAAGGCTTGGACTAGGCTTTGCTCAACAAAAAGTGTCAAGAAACAAGAAACTCACCAAGACGATTTAACGCCTAGGTACGTACTTTGATAACTACTTCTATCGATGTTACACCATTTAGTTACACATTTAATTGATATCTTCATGATCTTGAGAGACACGCCATGTATAGGCTGTTACGATCATTGACACCACCACCCATGAGTAGTCCGTTGAATGTTGTATGGCTTACGTGAAGACCCCAGCGTGTCGGTCTTCGATCTATGAACATCCATCGTACCATTAACATTTTGAGTATGAGAGGCGTGAAGAAGAGATTCTACTATAAATGGTGCAAGTCCAGTAAGAAGGCTTTTGACAAATACTTCAAGAAGTTTGAATCTGATGAAAGAAAGAATTAAGGGGGTGTTTAGATTAGCTAGCAAAGATAACACCAGGTTGGTGGTAAAGGTTGGAAGACTAGGTGGCTCGATCGTCAACCAGAACCATAAGTTCATTTAGGTATCATGCAATTGCGGAAGTAGAAGCTTGCTTGGATTGGCTGGAATATGGTTCTAACCTCAAAAAAGAATGGTGGTCTTGGTGTCTCTAGAATTTATTTGCACTCATATACGGGCGTGAATCGCGCTCTCCATTTAAGTGGTTTGGAGAATTTCTTACTGATGGTTTCCGTCTTTGTGGACTCCGTTTTAATTAAAGCCATCTTGGTAACAAAAGGAGCTTTAGATAGTATCATAAGTTCCATTCATAGAAGATCTCCATGGCAAGACGTAAAATTCTTGCTATTCAATAGTCGCATTTCAAAGGAAATGGTATAAAATCTTATGAATTTCATATCAAAAAAAGTTGATGCGCAACGGTGAGAATACTATCTTTTTTGGGATGATTTCTTGGTTAGGGAAGGTGATTGCGTTGAAGGTTCTATTATAAAAGGTTTTTATGCTTTAGAGATGTGAAAGAATCTATTATGGTGAGGCAGAAGAAATGGGATCATCCCTTTTTGTCTTATTCTTTTCGTTATGATAGCCCATAGGTGGTGTGGAGCAGGAAAATTATGTTTAACTTTGCCTCACAAAGTTGCAATCCCCCTTCTTGTGCTACCCAAATATAAGAGCGATAGATGGTGTATGGTCTTTATAAGCTCACAAGATTATCGTAAATCCTCAGCGGTGCATCTTATACATGATAAACAATCTTGCCGAAAGTGAAGTTCCAACTATATTGCTTCAGAGTCTGTCCTATCAAGGTAAATATCATTAGCTCTGAGAGGGTGTGCTTGGATAAAATTAACCTACCTAAGCTAATCTTTCGCTTCTGTAGGAATCGACAATTCATCTATTGCTGTGTCCCCTTTGTAATTCGGAACGATAGGAATCCACGTTCCCCATATTTATTTTTCCTTGTCCCTTAGGCTTAATACCAATTTTTGGGAGAGCAAATTTTTGATTTGGTGAGGAACTTGAAGAGTGGCTTTTAACTCCATAGAGCGAGAGTGGCTGCGATTCTGGATGTGTCAATATTCGTTTCTAACATAAGCATTTTGGAAGGTGACAACTTCTTGACAGGTATTTGTTACGTGATGTGTGGTTAATACTTGGGCTCTTCAGAAATCAATTTCTCTTTTGGGAAATTACTCAACCAAGGCGTGCTCTCTTATTCATGATGTAGTTCAATTTTCTTTACAACGGTGCTCCTATGGTCATCTTATGTAATGTTAATTGGGTCACTGGTTACAAAACCCTAAATTTTATTATCTTGTAATAATTTCTTTTGCTCTTGCTAGTGTTTTAATAAAAATCTATTGTTTAAAAAAAATAAAATTAAAGTACATCTTTTAATTAGCATTTTAATGAATGGGACACCATAATTGTGTTGTCACTAGGTAAAGCTTACAACTTATTTTTAATATAAGTTTCATTAAATGAAACATAATCTGTTATATGCAAGTGAAACTATGTAGGATCCCTGATTTCACACAAACTATGAAGAATAAGTTAGAGAGAGAAAGTGGGAGGAAGAACATTTAGAGAGAAACATACTTAATTGTGTGTGTAAAAATAATTCAACCAACACCCTCTCCATGTGTGGAGAGGGCTTTTATACAAAAGATAAACCAGGCTTTCCATGGGCTTTCTATGTTTTGGCTCGGTTATATCTTACTAGAGTTAGCGTATAACAAAAAATATGTACTAACTAATTACAAAGCGCTCGTGAGATCGATAATGATCATCACTTCAAAAAAACTGAAGTATTCGCTAACAATCTCCCCCTAAGGGAGTCTAAGCAATCGTTGGAATCTCTAAACGAGGCCAACACTTTCTACGTATTTCTAAAAATCTTCCCGCTAAGTTGTAATCATAGAGATCTCTCCTTGTGACCTTTATCATTAATCGTATGAGAGAAGGGCTTTTATGTCCTGATCTTGATCCTATAATTTTTGTGTAATGGTTGATCTCTATTGTCTTGCATCTTTATTATTGATCTGTTGACATAGTGACTTGAGGGCTTGTTTCTTTAAGATCGTGCGTCATAGTATTGATCTTGCGCTTCTAGAAGATAACTGCCGGCCTTTAACAATCTCTAAATCAGATCTACCTTGTGATCTTTGCCTCATCATTTTATGGTTTTGACTTTCGGAGCCAAACAGCTCATAATTGTTGTATATCTTTGAAAAGCTTGACTTTCACATGTTTTATCAGCGAGTTTCTTCCCAAAGTCATAACTTCAATCATTTTTGACATACTCAAGAAGACAAGTTGGATAATCATAGCGTTTACAGACAATATGGCTTTGTGCAATTCAGCACCAAGTTCTTTGGTGGGATTAACCCTTGATCCATGATGACTGAACCTGTGATCATGTCGTTTCAATCGTTAAGAAGAATCTCCCTTGACAAGGATTCCCAGTATCATTTGTCCACAATCTTCCTATTATGCACATTAGAACAATGACACCTAACTTGCATGTACTCTTTAATCGGGAACGTCTCAACTCAAAGTAGACAACAAGTGCATAAGAGTGAATCGGTTAGTTACTATCTACCAGCGCGATTGAAGAGTGAAAAGGAGATTTGACAAAAGTTCAATCGCGCCGTGTCCACTCTTCAGAAAATGTTTTTTTGTGACGCCCGAGGAGTTTTAAGCGTTTTATCTCAAATCAAGAATCGTTACAATTCCTAATCTGGAACATTGCGATTATCCAAGTGATCACAAAGTTTGACCGCATTAAGTATCCTGCACAAGTCAGCCTACCATGAGCTTGTTTATGATGGGCTCAAGCAGGATTTCCATCTTCAGTTGTGAACACATCAATGATCACTCTGGACAGGTTACTAGCAAAACCACAAGCGGGACGATTAATAACGTAGGACTCTTTAGAGTGGATACCCTTCTGTTTCCCACATATGTGAAAAACAGTCAAATGTTGGAACAATAGTTCATCTAAATGAGATTTAACTTGCATGAACTCTTGGCTCTAGACACAATTTGAGTGCGTTTTGAGGTTTTATAGTGTATCAGAAGGCGCTGGAGCTAACTGCACTATTTTCACAATATCAACCAAGTCCATACGTTGAGGAAAGTCAATATTAATCAACTACGTTTAGTCTAATATCCTGAGAATAATCTGAAACTGAAACATCATTTTATAGTAGATTCACACAGTTGGAGAAAGGGACGGTTGCTTCATCCTTTTACGCGTCACAATGTCCATGTATACGTACAGTCTTCAAAATGTCAGCAAACCATCTTTGTTATTCTGATAGCAAGATGTATCTGACCCGTTTCTGCTAAATATAATTGTATATGAGGGCTTCTTTCTCTACATCTACACATGGTACCATACATAAAAGACGCGACAACAATTTCTACCTATTGTAAAAACAATTATTGCTCCCCGCCGCAAAACGCGCGGGGTTATACTTTCCACCTTCCGTTCGTTGCTTCATCAATTTTCCGTCGGCTAAAATAAAAAAGCCAATAACCGCGGACAACATGGTATATAGTTAGCTCCCTTGGCAAGGATAGAATAAAAACTAAAAATTAATATAAATAGCACTGTTTTCTTGATTCAATCCATTGGCTCTAAAAAAAATCCGCTATCATCTTTCATCTTTTCTCGCACGCTATTGCAGAAAACAACTAAGAATTACATAATTTTTTTTTCAAATTCAAATGCATACTATTTTGACTGGTTCGAGTACGAAAAAACTTGATCGCGTACTTTAGTTTTAGGGTAAAAAAAATTGATCGCGTAGTTAGTTTGAGCTCAACGTGGCCTATCGAATTGTACACATTTAACACGCTGAATATTATTTTGCAACCTAAATTAACTCATTCTAAGAGCTTATTTTACAAACATCAGCTCAGATTATAACTGTTAGTCCGCAAACTATTATCGCTAATTTGCTTTTCCAAACACCTTATTTCACTTGCAAATAAATCTGAAACACTAAAAACTGCTTATTGGTAACATGGAGAATAATATTCCCGTATACTCTTTGCTTGTTCGTAAGGTAAACTCTTACATTACATTTTAAAAAACATAACTTAAAATCGCATACCTACCTACCGCTAACATTCGCATGGCATAGTAGCTGCTTTACGCTTATGAGCTAATTTGACTCGGCTTATGAGCTTACTTCTGTTTCGGCTTATTTTGCGGCTTATGAGCTTATTCATCCAAAATAAACAGCCACGTATGGAAGACAACCTCTGCTTCGCCAGGCAGATACGTAGGACAAAACCGACAAACGTTTATACATATAACCAACCAAAATATCTAAAACTTATATGAAAAAATACTTACTCTTCGAAGAGCGAGCTGAGTCAATAGATTAAAAAAGGAATATCTTGCCACCATGTTCTTTACCATTCTTATATCTTAACTTACAAAACACCTCCCCGACCAATTTTATATTCCCCCACAACAGTGTAGACGTCTTCGCGCCATCCGGGTTCTGCTAAAACACAAATATGAAAGAACCCCTTCCAGGAGTCCAAGTAGGAGCCACAGCAGAAGCCGTAGCCGTAGCATTTAAAAAACGATTTTTAAAAGGTTGTGTGCACTAATAGTAGCATTTAAAAGTACTACAACAGAAGTCGAAGGTATATATTAATTCTTCAATATTATGCAATTGATATTGGACCAAAACCCAATCCGGGTAATCACAACCCGCTAGAAAAACCCGCTGGAACCAAATACAGTTACAAAACAGTTACATAACTGTTTTTGACGTAATTTCGAAGAGCTCACAAATGTTCATATTTATAGAACCGACACAAACCTTTAATATCATACATTCACTATGTATAAATAGGAGGAACCAGATTCTGTAAAACAAAACTATGATTGCAAGAAATCATCAGTATTATGACAAAATTCTGAATTTTAATTAGCAATTAATAATCTGGTATATTTTTGGATTACAAATTTTAAGATTACATACCAACATTTGGCATCAAGCAGGTTTTGAATAAACCAAGAAATCAGATCATATACCAGGTTATAAAAAAATCTCAGTTCTTGTATTGAATCATCAGAAACCGCACATTTTTTCGGACCAAAACAATTTGCAAAACAAACCAAACACAATCAATATCACTTTTTGTGTTTTAGATAAGGCGAATCCAACGATTGCTACCAGGCGATTGAATCACCAAGCAACAACGGGTTTCATCCATTGCAAACCTTTTGTCAAGAACAACATAAACCGAAAAGAAACACAAACCCATAAATTAGATTAAGGGTCAGGCACGATAACAGGTTTTTAACCAGGATTCAAAAGAAAAAAGGAACCCACATCGAATCAGATAAGAGAAGTCATCATCAAAGGGGGGTACAAAATCAGGAATAAAAAAGGAACGTACCTTAAGGAATAAAGAACCGCACCCTAATCGATTCATAGAATCGATTCCGATTACAAAGAAAGCCCCAAAATCTTAGGCGGTTAGCAAGATCCCCAATTTGCGAAACCCTAGTTTTCGCAAAAACAAATCAGGGAGTCCGTGGTTACGAAAAGAAGAACGGAGACCAACCGGTCTCAAAAAAGAGACATTTCTATTTAACAGGGAAATAGAGAAAGAAAGAGAGACTTGATATCTCCAAAAAGGCACAGATATATGTATACGTGAGTAGAAGAAAAAAGGTACGCACACAATAACATAAAAAGTAGTAGGGCACACAACGGGTATTTTTCATTAACCCACCAGGTTTTAACAAAATACTATTTAACCCTTTTATTTTATTTTCTTTACAATCTATACCCTTTTAGTTTTGTTTAGAAAATTTAGTCCCCTTTTTAAATTTTAAGTTAGTATTTTTCAAAACCCTTTTGAAAATATATTAAAGCAAGCAAGGTAAAAAATAATCAAGTTTTGTATTTTTTTATCTAAAAGGAAAAATATTTTTACTTTTACAAATACAAAATAGCAAGATAAACCTGAACCCTTTATGGTTCATAGTAAAATAAACCGAATCCTTTGAGATTCATAGCAAGACCGAATCCTTAGGTTCATAGCAAGATCCGAGCCTTAAGATTCAAATAGAAAGGATCAATTATTTTTGATCAAAGCAAGGAAAACACAATATTGATTAGCAAGTCGGTCAATATTAAGCAAGAAAACCTGGTTAGCAAGTTGGCCAGTAACAAGCAAGAATTTTGATCTTCTGATCAAACTCAAGAGCAAGAGATCAGAATTAATTTTGATTCTAAGCAAGAGAAACTTCATAGTTTCTATACAAGCAAGAGTCGTCAAGCAAGAGACTGCTAAGCAAGAGTCGTCAAGCAAGAGACGGCAAGCAAGAGTCGTCAAGCAAGAAGAGTCGGCAAGCAAGAGTCGACAAGAAAGAAACCGGTGGCAAGCAAGAAACAACGATAGATGAGAAAGCAGAAAATACAGTGAAGGAATGCACCTAATTGGAAGACAAAAGAAAAGACAAAGAGCAAGAAGCACTTCTCATCTCAGAAGACACAGCGTTTGTGATTACGGGGGAGAATATTGGGCCAAAACCCAATCCGGGTAATCACAACCCGCTAGAAAAACCCGGGAACCAAATGCCTAGTTACAAAACAGTTACATAACTGTTTTTGCATAGTGTTATTTCGAAGAGTCACAATGGTTCATTTTTGAACCGACACAACCTTTAGATCATACCTATTCACTTTGTATAAATAGGACCAGATTCTGTAAAACAAACGTATGATGCAAGAATCATCAGAATGTATGACAAATTCTGAATTTTAATAGCAAG
Source organism: Tanacetum coccineum (assembly GCA_026074375.1). NCBI lineage: Eukaryota > Viridiplantae > Streptophyta > Magnoliopsida > Asterales > Asteraceae > Tanacetum > Tanacetum coccineum. Next base: position 21,554 of record BQNB010078800.1, on the reverse strand, counting down.
TTTATATTTCTGGTATATTTTGATTACAAATTTAAGATATAACGAATCCCACAATTGATTAATGCAAATAATGAAGCAACATGTATATATTAATTTTTACCCCGATCGACCACTTTGACCCAACAGGTTGTGTTTTTATCTTATGGTCAAACAGTTTAAATATGAATTTAAAGAAAAAATAAATGAAATTTCTGCAATTGGTTGATTATTTTGTCCGTTTTGATTTGGATTATTATTAGCACAAAAGATTGCCTCTATGAGCTTAGAATTTCTAGATAAATAAAATGATTGTAAGTAATCTAAATATAACGGATATAGTTTAGACCTGTTTAATAAAACTCCCGTTTTGATCCGTTACTTGACTTCCCCTAGCTGACCCATATCATAATTACTTTACTTTTTCAAAGAAATGTGGAAAAGGGAAAGTAGTCTAGTAGTACAAATAAGTTTGATTTGCTTACTGTTGTTTTTGTGTTTGTGTGTGAAGGAAATGTGGAAAAGGGAAATGCTACAAACGAGTATTTTGGAAAGATAATTTTCTACTACAGTCATGGTCTTGCTGAAAATATATCTATAAATTTTTGATTTTCTTGATGATCATCTACGGCATATAAAAAAATTTGCAAATGTATGGTGCAATACTGATTATGATTAGGTAGTTGAGAACTGAGGTAAAAAGACCTTTCGAGCCTAGCTACGCAACTGGTCTAAACTAATTGTTTCAGCCTGACAAATGTGTAGCTAACAAAGCTTCGATGATAAGCCTTGCATAGAGATTAAGAAAATGTGTGCAACTGAGACTTACTGGCTCTCAGATCACGTATTTATAACATCTTAGGTGTTTTACGGAGGGTTAAGGTTGTGCATACTAGAGAAACAAACATGGTTATAAATTAAGGTGGTGGCTCAGCGGTTTTAAATTTACTCCCGTGAATTTTTTTAAACGGGTCACTGTATTATACTTTCTATGGTGTTTTATGGAGGGTTAAGGTTGTGCATACTATATTATACTTTCCATGAGATTTTTAGAATCTTTATGCTCATTGTTATCATTGATTTGTTTACTACATTTTTTAATATTGTTTTACATGATACATGTTTCATTGAAAATTTATTTCATTGTAAGTAGAAAAAAAGTGTCAAGTTTATAAATAGTTCCGGAAAGAATGAAGTTTAATCACATACCTTATTCTAAGTTGCTTATTTATGATCATTTAACATATTTCGAAATTGGTTAATCATGTTGAATAATTAAAGTATCTTTAGTTGTTAACGTTGCAAGCTTAAATTGACATATATAAGCTTCCCGGTGGCCAATTTTAGCATAAATTGGTTTTAGTGTCGAGTAAGTAACGAACATCGAAACTTGCTCTTATAGGTTTCTTGAAATATTTGACCGAATGTCAACAAGTATACCAGTTAGGACTCTAATGCAGGAATTTAGTAGTCACATCTAATTCTATTTTTTTTCTGAAGAAAGTTTAAAAAATGCTTTGCATAAAGTGTTGGTATGAATAGACTGTTTCAAATCCGTAAGAAACACAAGCCAATTAGATTTTGAGGTTAACCACTAATTAAGGAAATAAGATTTTCTCTGTTTAAATATATGGTTGTTGATCACTTTTTTTTTCCTTTTTTAATAATTTTCTTTTTTATTTTATTCAATTGCCACTTAAGTATTTTTACGTCTAACATTAAGAAGATTAGAAAGTGAATAAAGTTTTTATTAATTTATTAATATTGAGATTAAAATTTATTGTAGTAAATGATGTAAAAAAGTAACACTTAACTTATTTCATATATTTTTTTTCAGTAATTTTGAAACATATATGGGTTATAAGTGTTAATACAAAAAGTAAATTTTGGTATCAAACCTTTATTAAATGCCATCTAATGCTAATTGTGTTTGTTGTTAGACATTATTTTATTTTGGTGTTACATTATTTTACTTCTTTTCAAAGGAAAATCTTTTCAAAATTGTATACCAGCAAAAATTAAATGCCTTTTATAGTGGTTCAAAATTTTATTTTGTATTATAATGTAGCATTAATATTTGATATTCATACATCTAACATATCATTTATTTAGATAATATCACAAATCTATCTCTTATATAAACACTATTAAACGGTTTTAAATTTAGGCCTCGTGAATTTCACGGGTCAATAAACTAGTCAGAATATATGCAATGGTTATTTATCACATTGGCTCTTTAGCATCTTTTACTAAAATTCTTTCTTTATTTTAAGCTTCTTTTATGATATGTAGACTCAATACAGTTTTGATTGTAAAATGTGTAATCTACATAATGAATTATGGTGGGATTTTAAACATGGATGTGATATTTTAGTAATAGGCCAACACTATTGTAACTATTATTAGTATTCTTTAATTTTTCTCGAAAAACAAGCCCGGTGCAGCGCTATTTTACACAAACCCAAACTCCAATGCGATGCAAACCGTCTTCCAAACCCAACCACCGAGATATGAACTTATACTATGTTTCACATAATTAACAAAAAGATTTTAAACAAAAAGAAGCCCGGTGAAACGCACGGGTATGAAAGCCTCGTATAGTATATACTACCGAATATATAAAATAATATATAAATGGCATCATCATTAATAGTATCAACCAATTATAACATGACGCATTATCAAAATTAAATCATCATCATAAACCCTCTTTTAATAGATTAAATAGATATCTTTCAATGTTTCAAAGAAAGGTAATGATTTACCAGTCGACCGAGAGAGGAAACGGTTCAACGCCTCTAATTTCCCTCATAAACTTTGCATTTGGCCCCATGTTTTGGGCGATTGCATTTCTGCTATGTCTTTGGTTTTGGTCGGATTTGCTCGGATGCCCTACGATGTAACCATGGACCCTAAGAACTTCCCTTCCTCCACCCTGAATGAACATTTTTGGGGTAAACTTCATGTTGATTCTTTGTGAGGTTGTCAAAGGTTTTCGCTACATCTGTTATTATTTCATGTTCAGACATGCTTTTTACCACCATATCATCGACGTTAGCCTCCAAATTATGTCCTATCTAAGACTGGAATGCTTTGTCCACTAACCTTTGATATGTAGCCACCGCGTTCTTGAGACCAAACGGTATATTTGTATAGCAGTATGTACCCTGGTCTGTGTAGAAGGCGGTTTTTTCCTCGTCTTCCTCTACCATTTGTACCTAGTGATAGCCTTTACATGCGTCCAAAAAGCATTTCAGAGGGAAACCCATGACTAATTTTATTTTGCGATCTATCTCCAGAAGGGGATATTAATCTTTTGGGTACGTGGAATTTATGTTTTTTAAGTCTGTGCACATTCTCCAACTTATGTCTCCCTTTTTTTTACCAAAATTGGGTTTGAATTCCATGTGAGGTATTTTACTCGTCTGATTATCCCGGCCTTTAGCCATTCGTCTACTTCATGAGTGATGAGGTGTCAGTTTATACACTATTTTAGGGTTATTTAACCCCCTAAATCATGTAAATATGCCCAGATTATGTGCTTAATCGTTTGTTTTTATATTTTTAGCACTTGGATGGCATTTGGAGGAAATACACATTACTTGGGCTCATTTGGAGAAGAAACGGACGAGATTATGGACTTGCACCAAGATTCACCATAAAGTATTGTTCTTGGAGCATGGAGACTGCGTCGTAGGCATTAAGCGACGCCATCATAATCTATCTGGTGACGGCGTCACAACGTAGCCGACTTAAAGTGGATCTAGAACCATCTACGTAGCGACGGCGTCAGGAGCATCAAGCTACGTCGTCGCGTCGATTTGCCAATATATACAAAACCTATTTTAGGGTTTTAAGTGTGTAACTTTGTATAACTTTAGAGAGACGATCCCTATCCTTTGTAGCTGCTTTTAAGGTCCGACTTTAAGGTGCTCTCAAAACCCTATTGTAACCATCCTCTATACCATTTTTAATCAGTAAGATCATTTATCATAAATCATACAATATGTCTATTTGTATTGTAATTAATTTATCATCTTGCTTTATCTAAAACATGCTAGGCTAAACTCTCCTTTGGTATTTTTTGCTTATTAATTGCATGAAAGTCAAATTGTACCTCCTGAACTATTGCTTCTTGTTAAAATGATGTGCGCTTTAGGTTTTATATAAAGCATTTAATATATTCTTAGGGCATTGTATACTACCTTGCCCCCTAATATGGTTGATCCATCTTAAGATATTTCATAAAGCATTTATTATACTCTTAGGGGCCTTGTAATAGTCTTCATACTACCTTACACTGTGCATTTCCTTTAACAAAAATTAAATAGATGAGGGGGCGGGTTTCATGACCTAGGAAATACTTACACCTATGCACACAAGTGTGACAAGACAACAGGATTAGGAGAAGCAATTGGATTAGTAATGCATGATTAAGTAAATAAAATTTAATTATCCTAAAGTTATCACCTTAGTTAGATTAGATATTAGTTAATCAAACCCATCTCTCAAACCATAGATTTACATGCTTTCCATAAAATATAAAACACAAAAATAATCTTCTCTCAACCCCTAGAATTCTGTTAGGCCGTGATGAAACCTTCCCAACCTATTCCCCTCGAGAACGATAACAACCTCCGAGTCTTGCCTGTACTACACTGCAATGATTATGTACACTGCCAAGGGGTTAGTAAACTTCTTATGTGAAGTCTCACATACCCCATAGATCAATGAGTTATCACTTGGCTTTTCTTTGAATAGAACACCCTTCTCTTTTGGTTGACTGGTGTAACTGATGGGTTAGCATTAAGAGTGTGTTTGATGATTCGTTTTGGCACCCCCGTCATGTCTGAAGGTTCCCATGCAAAAATGTCTTTGTTCTTTTTGAGCAGGTTTTTAAGCTGAATGGAGCCTTATGGTGATAGGTTATTACCTATTGTGACTAGTTGGTCTGGATGAGCCTTGTGGTTTTACATCTTCCACCGGCTTAACTACCTATTTTTTTTCCAACCCTCCTACATTCAAGTATCGTGGCAGTTTGAGAAACTAGTGTCGCAATTCTCCATGAAGTAGGAAACTTCATCATTCCATGAATGGTGGAAGGTATTGCCCTGAGTTGATTTAAGCCGGGACGACCTAATATTATGTTATAGGGAGAAGGGGCTGAGATAACAGTAAACTTCATGATTGCCCTTCTGCAGAGGTCGTCTCCCCCAAAACATACATCTAGCTCTATCTTGCCTAACGGTGTAACTTGTTTCTGTCAACCTTGTTCTTATGGCAGGATGAAGCATGTTAAAGCAATGCTCGTACATGATTTCTATGGATACCCCCTCATCCACATGTATCCGGCGGACTTGGTATACTTTGATTTCTGCTTCGACCATGATAGCTTCTTCTAAAAGGTCTCTTGCCCGCACAGGTGGGAACGTTATTAGTATGTTCATCCAATCTTCATCCACCATCATAGATTTCCTTTTCTGATCATCCGTCACGCACCTTACCATATTTATTACTTTTTCTTTTTGAGGACCATTCCCCTTTTGCCTCCCTTTTCCTTTTTGCCTTACATCCTTCAGTAGGTGATTTAGCTTGTCTGAATCCAAAGCTATCTCCAACTGCCTTTTCAGGTGGAAACAGTTGTTTGTGCTATAGCCTTTTTCATTATGGTAATCACAGTATTTGTTAAGGTTTTCGTTACTTGAAACTCCCACGAGCGGGGGTAGTTATGGAAAATGTAACTGATGTTCCGTAGCAAGTATTTCTTTCGGAGTGCTTACCAATGAGTCTAGAGTCAACACATCCATTTTATCCCTGTAATGTTCTCTTGGCTAGGGGAAGTTTTGATGAGGACGGTGCAGTGCCACATAAGGCGGCTGGTGCTCTTGTGGTCGGAAGGGAGGTTGGCAATCTAGCCACCGACGGGCATTATCGTATGGAACTTTTTACGGACGGTCATTCTTCTCTACCCACTAGCCGGATACCTCCTTTCTATAGAATTCTTCTCTTGGCAACTCTGTGTCACGAAAAGCTTCTTCTAACCAAACATAGTTATCTACCCTTTTGATCATTTCGCCAACTTTTTTATGTTTACTATGTGAGAAACGCTTCGATAATTTTGGGCACTTACGTGAACTCATAAACGATGAGATTTGCATTAGTTCTAGGTCGCTAGGAATGACGTTGGATTCGCTAACCCATCTCTCTTGAAATCTAGGAGGCTTTTGTTTCCCTTCTTGATGATTTTCAAGATTTTCGTTGGGTCTTTAGCACATGCCTTAAATATTCCCGAATCTGTTCAGGAATTTCTCTTGCAAATCTCCCTAGTTATTAATACTATCGGGGGCAATTTGTTAAACCATGATCTTGCCTTCCCATTCAGTGTTTGTTGAAACATCCAACACCACACTGGCTTAGGCCATTCTCCTTGGTTCCCCATACCCGTAAACCGGGTTATGTAGTCTTCCGGATCACCTATGTCGCCGTAAATTTTGGCATTTACTGGTAACATGTGCCTTGGAGATAAGAATTCGATAATTTGCCTGGTAAAGGGGCATTTCAGCACCTCTTTGAATGGTTTGCTTAAATTTTCGTCTGCCACCGTTGATTTCTTTTTAACTTTTGGGTCCTCCGTAACTTCTTTTTATTTTCCTTTTTTCTTGATGACCTCTACTACTTCTTCATCAGTGTCTTCAGCATCGTCATTTTAGGAGCATTGGTTTGATGAGGTCACGGTTGCTTGGTTCTTTTAAAAGTTCCCTGAGGGCAGAGAGTTGTCCTTCTATAATGCTTTGATTGGAGGTGTTGTGGTTGGAGGTTCCTTCATTTCTTGTTTCATTTAATGGTGTAGATGGTTCAAGACATGTTATTCTATATCACTCGGCAGATTCAATTTGGGTCCCACAGATGGCACTAATTTGTTGAGGTAAAAGTCCATAAATAGAAGAGAGCTGTCCTTCTAATAGGCTTCTGACCTTAGCAATCTTGAACACACGACAACACGCGTTAGCCTCGCCCCGGGTGTTATCCCAGGCCAAGCTTCAACGTGAGAGTAAGTGTCATCTATCAAGTGAGCCATTAGGCGATGTATATGAGTGTAGTAAATGCTTAAAGAATATGTTGCTTTGCATTAAATGGGCTTGGGGTATTTACGCTACCTTAAGCACTGACACTTGTAGGGAAATTGGCAAACGAGCTATATAGCTAGGGAACTGTTCATGTCTAGGGAATAGAATCCCTTAATATCTGAGATGACGAAACATGTCGGGGTATTGCTATGGACCAGTAATTATTAGAGGTTATCCGGATAAAAGGATGCGTTGGCTTTTCCTGTGGTGCTGACGTTGCCTTATCTTTCCGATATGTTATATTGGTTTCGGTACGCACTTACCGGCCGACCTTAATCAGTTGGGACCGCTCAAGTGGATGGGTCGCTCGGCTTGGACTAACGGCCATATACACGAACAAGCTTCAAGTTAACAATACGCCAGTATAAATATTACAACTAACCCTTAAAATACCACTCGGCTTAGTGATGAATAACCTATTCATTTTTAATTTACACTAACTACCCCTGTTTATTATTTATTTACTCATTATTACCTCTTATTATAGTAGACAAGTATCATATTAATCAAAGACTAGCCACCTAAAGATTTGATTTGTATATTTAAAAACGTGATTGTGTAGAATGATAAAAAGAGGAAAAGTGTACTATTACTTGTCGCAAAATGAATGGATTAGGGCTATGTTTTGCAACTATCTTATATGGGTTTGGGCTTTTAGAAAAAGAAAATAAGCAAACAAATTAAATAAGTCTTGTCTGTCACACAAACTTATGTAAGCTTTTATAAGGCGTAAGTCTTCATAAGCCCATGCCTATATAGAAAGGGCTTATGAGAGGTTTTAGGTAGTCAAATAAGTTAAATACTATTCAAAATATAATGTATTATCACGCAAAAGATGGAAAAATATGTGAATTTAATTTGATGTATTTTTGTATGATTTTACATTAATAAGCTTCAGTTTCAACTAATTCGGCAAACAGCTTCAATTTTAACTCTAGCCTTGGCCTATTGCACCAAACATACCTAAGTTATTCCAAAGTTATAACTTTAATTCTACTTGTTAGGCTCTTATTTTAACCTAACTCATCTCTTAGAGTTAAATAAACTTTTTCATATTTTATTTTTAGTCCAGTTTGAAAAGAAAAAAAATGAAAAACCTATTTCGCGTTTTGTCCAAATTTCGTTCAGGCTCATCATGTTACGCGAGCAACTTGTAGGTGCAAGTTGGTTTGACCCATCAACATGCTAGAAATGTTCCATCAGTTTTACATTATCTTGTTGTGGTAAATTCTTTTGTGTTTTAGTCGTGTAACCAGTTATCGATAAAACTAGTCGCATTTTGTGATACATGAATCAATATTGTCAATTTTGTTACTCAAAAGCCAATAATATAGCTTTTTTGAAGCTAAGGTGCCGTATCGTTTACTATTGGAAATGAATTTGGGTATGTGTTTGATTATAAGATGGAACCGGAATAGGCATAAGCTTAGATATCATATCTAAATATTATCGTTTGGTTATTCATTGGGTTTCAGTTTTTAATTATGAAAAAGTAGATTGATTGGGAATCAAATTCTAAACCCACCGTGTAAAGTGGGTTTGGGGAAACCTTTGTTTTAAGATATATTCAAATACATCTTATAAGCCTATCAACTAACAAACACCCTCGAACAATCGCCCATTCCCATTCCAAAACACACCCCAACATAATGTTTATACTTTAATAAACACACTAAGAAGTATATTAAGTTTGTTCTTCATTGTGCCACCTATACTAAATGATGTACAATTTAAAAGTATATAAACCATCATTTTAATCGCCTCATTCAAAAGTTTCGGAACAGACTCAATCTTGTTATACATAATATTATGTTACTACCATACTCACTGAAACATCTCTATACAGGTGTGATACTAGAAAAGGGTACCCCAAAATTCCATTTCATGTACAGTTTCTGACATCACTAGGACCACTTCGCTGGGGGTCTCCCTTTATCAAACTCTATTGGTATATAAATAAACTGATTTTAAAATATCGGCGTCTCGCTTTTTAAATGGAAAAAGGACGTTATCCTGGTTCAGATTCTAAGGTCCTTTTTAGAATTATGATAACGTATATAGTATGAGTCCAAGCTTACTGGCCCTTAGTCATAATATACGTATATGGGCCCAGGCCCAATACAACAAATAGCTGGACTGCTAAGCCTGACAAAGGCCATGCTCCGGATATTTGGAAGACGCACGCGAGTATCTCTCAACCGCACCCCATGCTCCTCCGCGGACAAACACTGGCCGCGGAAGAACCACTCCGGTTGCAAACACGATTATAATTGGACCTCTACCAGACAAGGGAACCACCTCGGCCACCAACAGTTACAAGCGAAATACTAGGAAACCCTAGTATTGGGCTTACCTATAAATAGGGGTCATTTCACACCCCAAAAAGGCACATTCTGTATAATCATTAACTCACACACGTACTCTGACATTCTCTGACATTCGGAGCTTAATCGCGGGGTCCGCCCTGTGGTAAGGCTAACGGTTTACTTTCAATTGTGCAGAAAATCATCTCACTTCTCTTGCTCTAGTACAAGATCAAGCATTAAAGTCATTTGGAGGCCCGACCCGACAAAGGACTTTGACACTGCTAAACCCGACACGAATTTTGTACTAACAAGTGGCGCCATCCGTGGGACGCTTACGCAACCACGTTTTCCTAAAAACTCACCATGAGCACTCATGAACAAATCACAAACAATCCCACGTCCGCCGTTGAGGACAAGGGGGAAGGATTGGTCCCTGGGTTCTTGAGGAACTATGTATTGACGAGATTCTTAGGGAAATGTGCGACAAAAATTATCATCAACTTTTGCCGAAAAGATGCAAAAAGAAAAAGAGCAGAAAGACAAACTCAACGCGGTAAAAGCACGACTGATATCTATGGTGAGATTCCGGATTAAGATAAGATGTCGTGAATGGACTTCGCTACTACTCCTGATCCAACGACACAACCCGCCCGATTAACTAGAAGAAGGCACAGACACAGGTATTCCGAAGCCCATTCCCCGCACCCAGTGTATTCAAAGATCAAGAAGAACAGATCCTTCACAGCAGGCCCCCGGCTGTGGAAAGTAAGGGGCGTTGTTTAATAGGTTGGTAAAGAAAGGGAGCTAGTTACTTGCACGGCTTGTAGTGTCGGCGGAAGTCCAAGCAAAAAGAACTGAAGTTTTGAAACTAAGCAGCGTCAACAAAAGTCGAACAACTTCTCGTGCGACTAGCCAATACTCAGAAAGTGAGGACAGTGAAGGAGGCTCTGGAAATCTAGGTCAAGAAGGCGGAAATCAAACACCTATGAAGATGATCTCTATCAGCCTTGGACATGTGAAGAAAGAAATTCCTTTTCTCACCTCGGATTCTGGAACTTTAGTTCTCCCGAGGAACTAGAATTGCCAGCATGTCAAAACTAAGACGGAAGCGGAGATCGGAAGATCATAAAGTATATTTCAATCGGCCGCCAAAATTGAAGGTTGGGCTAAAATGCCGACATGGTGTCACATGTTTAACTCAACGCTCACTGGAAATGCTAGAGTTTGTTTTGACAAGCTACCAAAAGAGTCGATTGATAGCTATGAAGATCTAAGGACAGGTATAGGTAAAACGATCTTCAGCATACAAAGACATCAAGGATCGGTGGGATACATCACATCAAGCAAAGAGAAGGAGAATTTCGGAAGACTTCATGGGTAAGATATAAGGCAGATGTCCTGGAGTAGAAGGTTGCTCGGATGCATGAGAATCTCCGGGTTTATGCACGGAATAACTTACCCTGGGTTAATCAAGCGTCTATATGAAAGAATCCCGAGATCTGTGGATGAAATGTATAGAATGACTACGTCTTTCTTACAAGGGGAAGTTGCTGCACTCAGTCATGGCCGGAGGGAACGATCTTATCCATTTGTAAACATAGATGGGGGGACTCCAAAACCAAATTTCAAGAAGACGGCTTCAAAGATAAACCAAAGACCAGATCGTTAAGACAGATAGATTCTCACTTCCTCACTATAACACAAAAAAAAATTCGCTCATGGAAAAGGAATGTTTCAAAGCTCCACCCCCAATGGTAAAACTCCGGGTGGAAAAAAGGATCCGAGCAAGCATAAGTACTGGTGAATTTCATTCAGATCCAGGACATAACACGAACGAATGCTTGCAGCTTGAGAAAACACATAGTGAAATGGATCAAGGCCGGAAATTGTCACAATTCATCAAGAAATTAAACAGACTCGACAGCGAAAGCCCCGAAAAAGGGGGGGAGCGTCTAGAAAGGATAAACTTTGACTATATGATGATCCAACCATGGGAACGAGTGGCCAAGCTCAGGGATTACACAGAGCTTCTTCCGGAGACAGGCAATGGTCTTTCCCACCTATGAGTGAAGAAGATGGGACGGAAAGCCCGATGATCGTCGAAGTCGAATGGCTTGCGGAACTTTGTGCTAGGGGATTATTGACGGTGTAGAGCATCTCGGAAGGTCTTGTATGAGCATTGCCTCATAATAGCTCCACCAAAGAGATAAGGGATAATGGTTTGGCACACTCACCTTATCGGATTCAGCGGGAGAGCCATTGGCCGCTTAGGCCAGTTAGCTTACTATAAAAATGGGGGATGAAGCACACTCAACTTCCGTTGATGAAACTTCATGGATCCGGTCATCATCACAAACACAATGCGATAATAGCAGGCGGGCATAAGAAAAATCTGAGCTGTACCATCACGGCACATGGAATGTAAAATTTCCTGTTGAAGGCTGGCATGGAAACGTTTACCGAGTAGTAGGGGTTCATTCTATGGGAATGTGCTATGATCTGGACTAGCATCCAGCCTCCCGCAGTAAACCAAGTACTGGAAGAGAAAATAAAATTAAGCAATCCCCCTGGAGTACTGAACAGACGATTGCCCCTCGGATCAACTATTAACAGAAAGGACGCACAGATATGTGCTTGGTCAAACAAAACTTGGATATTTTCGCTTGGAAGCCAGCTGATATGACGGGCGTCCCACGAAACATCGCGGAACACCGCTTGAATATCCGGGAGGGATATTCGCCGGTTAGGCAAAAGAAAAAAGGACAGGCACCAGAAAGAAATAAAGCCAAATCCCAAGAAAGAAGTGGACAACTTAGGTGTGACGCTGGAATAATGAAGGAGGTCCATTATCATAGTTGGCTCTCTAATCCGGTAATGGTCAAAAAGTTTGAAGGAACTTGGCGAATGTTTGTGGACTTTAAGATCTTTCAACGCATGCCCCAAAGATTGTTATCCATTACCGGAAATAGACTGGAAGGTGGAGTCCCTCTGTGGGTATTCTTTCAAATGTTTCTTGGATGCATACAAGGGGTACCACCAGATTAAGATGGCAAAAGAGGATGAAGAAAAAACGGCGTTCATAACAAGCCAAGGAATATTTTGCTATTCTAAAATGCCGTTCGGTCTAAAAAAATGACGGGTCACCCTTCAACGATTAGTGGTTAAGGCATGCCAAAGGCAATATTGGAAGTAACCCTGGAGGTATTGTCTCGATGACCTGGTCATAACAGAGCCGCCACGGAAGAGGAAATTCATCCGGACATAAGAGAAACCTTCATAAACCCTTCGACAGATAAAACATGAAATTGAACCCTAAGAAGTGCACTTTCGAAATGCCATAGGATGGAATGTTTTAGGGTTACAAGTAAGCACCAACGGGTTGAGCATTGTCCGGATAAAGCAGACGCGGTACCTCTGGCTTGCCTATCTCCGGAGTTGCTATCAAGGTCGTTGAAGAAGCTCAAATGGAAATTAGCAAGCTTAAACAGATTCTTGTCAAAATCAGCAGAAAAATCGTTACTTTTTTTCAAAACCTTGAAAAACTGCACAAAATAAAGAGGATTTTCAATGGACACAGGGATGCCGAAGAGGCCTTCAAGCAAATAGAATAAACTTACTGTCTAGATCATCCCACACTTACCGCTCCAAGGGATACGCGAGGAGTTTTCACTAATACTTGGCTGCACAAAAGAAGCTATCAGGCGGGTTCTTGTTGAAGACAGAGAGTATATTTTGTAAGCCGCATCTATGAGGCCGGAAGTAGGGAAGTCATATATACCCTATGGAAAAGTTGGTGCTAGCCTTGCCTCATGCAAGCAAACGATTTGAAAAGATACTTCAGGCACACATGGTCGTTGTAATAAAAACAACGATAAAAGCAACTGTTGTCAAGTTCGGAAATATCTGGAAGGATGCTGAAATTGAAGTTCGAGTTAGAAGGATATGACATCCAATATAGACCAAGGACCGCAATCAAAGGCCAAATATTGGCAGATTTTATTGTGGAACGACCGGAAGAAGAGTCTCCGGACGAACTCATGGCACAACCAGAAGTACTACCGGAGCCGTGGACGTTATTCACAGACGGCTCATCCTACGTAGACGGCTCCGGGGCAGGTTTAATACTAACAAATCCAGAAGGGACAAAATTTACATATGCCATGAGGTTTAGATTCGAGGCCACAAACAATGAAGCCGAGTATGAAGCACTAATAGCCGGTCTCTGGATCGCAGAAAAAATAGGTGTAGAGAACTTGCAAGCAAATGTTGACTCAAAACTTGTGGCCAATCAACGTTAACGATCTTACATCGCCAAAGAGTCAGGCATGGTTCAGTACTTAAACAAAGTAAAAATACTGGCAAAAAGTTTCAAGGAATTTTCCATCAAACAAATACCACGAAGTGAAAACAAGAAAGCGGATGCCCTGAGCAAGATCAGTCACAAGCTATCGCGAATCTTACAAACAGGTGCTCGTGGAAGAATTGAAGGAAAAGTCCATAAATGAAAAGGAAATTCTTGACATAGTAGAAGAAGAAGGCAATACATGGATGACACCCATATGTGAGTACCTGCCAAAGAAATCCTTCCGGAGGACAAAAAAGAAGGCCAGAGCGGTACGGCGGAAAGCGGCCAAGTATGCCATGATCAATGGAACCCTATACAAGAAGTCCTTTTTAGGACCATGGCTTCGGTGCGTCGGACCACTCCAAGCAAACTATGTCCTAAGAGAAATACATGAGGGGTCCAGTGCAGCCATGCTCTTCGTGGACCTAGGTCTTTAGTAGTAAAGTTATTCAAACAGGATTTTATGGCGAAATGACATATGGATGCAAGGACTTGATTAAGGGAGTGCCAATGACTGTCAAATACACCGTCCAGTCCCAAGAAATCCCCAGTAGAACTTAACCTCTCCATTCCATCTACGGGCCATTTTATAAGTGGGGGATAGACATAGCCGGACCTTTCCCGGAAGGACCAGGTAAAGTCAAATTCTTAATTGTTGCTATTGATTATTTCACTAAATAGATTGAAGCAAAGGCCGTCGCAACTATCACCGGCAATCAAGTGAAGAAGTTCGTGTGGGACAACATTGTCTGCAGATTTGGCCTACCGGGGGAGATCATATAGGACAAAGGAATGCTAGTTCCGTGATTATCCATTCAAGATTGGTGTGAGAAATGTGCATCCGCCAATGCTTGTTCGTGACACACCCGCAAAGCAAATGGTTAGTGAAAGAGCAAATAGAAGTCAGGAGAAAGGAATAAAGGCAAGGCTTGATGAAAGAAGCAAAGATTGGATAGAAGAACTTCCGATGTCTCTGGGCCCCCGTACATGATCAAGTCAAGTAAAAGGGGAAACCACCATTCTCATTGAAGATACGGCATGGAAGCCGTCATCCGAGGAAAAAGGAGATAGAATTGCCGGGTGTTATGGTCTACGCAGCTAATGAAGCAAGTCATGCTAAGGACGGAGGCAAACTTGGACCCAAGTAGGAGGGACCATACGAAGTTAAAGAGTCGCTTGGAAAGGGAGCTTACAAACTCAAAGACCGCAAAGGAAATGAATATACGAGGACAGGAACATTTGTAATCTCAAAAAAATTTTACTTACATGAAAAGATGTTAGAACTAGCCGGCTCATCCGATGCTCCGGAGGGCAATTTCTTTTTTTCATTTTGTATTTGTTGAATCTTAATGTGAAAAGTGGGGATTAGCTACCCCCACGAGTTTTTATTTTTAAAATTGTCTTTTATATTTGCAAAATTATATAATGATTAAGACGCGCTGCTATGGAGCCACGCGCCACAAAAATATTATTCCCGTAATATAAAGACTTGAGCAACCTCCAAAATAGCTCAGGTGGTATAGAGGTATTGCAAGGCCCTAGCACCGGGAGGAATAACCCACAAATATTCACAAGACTATCCTAATAAAAGTATCACACGTGATATAAAAAGATTGCAACAAACATTTATTAACAACGGTATATCTAAAAACTTGTTGTAAAGACGGGTTTACATGAAAAGTACCGCAAAACAAAAATGCCATATTACGCCGCGGTATACACCAAAACAGGACAGAAATTAAATTTCCAGGATATTTTAATTAAAAGAGAAACCGCAAGGTCATATGCGACCGCAGGGGGAAAAATAAATACGCTCATAAAACAACATCCCTAGCTTCGTCATCCAATTGGGAAAACGTAAGGCCATCTCCGGATGAGGCATCAATCTTTCCTTCACTTTCCGAACCTAGGTAGGTTCTCTACGGAACACATCCACTGGGCAATTACGGATTATCATAATCTTCAACAGAAACGGATGGATCAGCATAGAACGATGACTACAGCTAGATAAACGTTAGGAGCGGGACCTCAGAAGGCGGTTCCATCAAAACCCTCAGGGATTAAAGGATAATATATGGACGCAAATACACCTTTCAAAAAAGGGGAGTCGTTGAGGACGTTCAATAAGATTTCTTTCATTTTTCTCACTCGCCACGGCCTATATCAAAGCAACGGACAAGGGCGTGGCTCCCAATTATGACCTTATCCTACTTATGATAGACGGGAACCATTAGCTGACTTGCATCAGGTTGAAGATCGGTCATACCTAAGGTCTCAGCCACGGCGTCATCCAAACGGAGAAGATCCATAATATCCCAAGTATTGCCATCCTTCTTAGTGGAAAGCTCTTGGAGAAGCGGAAAGTTAAGGTCACGGAGTTCACAGATGGCAGAATTAAAATCATCCTCCGCAGAGGGAATATAAGCTTCAAGATCAGTCAAACATCTACCAGCTTGCCCATGCTCAATCCCCGCGGCTAAGCCCTCCTGAATCCCTTTCTCTATAGCACGACTAAAAGCATGACCAAGAGCCTCCATGTATTCATTTGAATTAAGGCACTTAACCACAAGAAGCTTCCTCCCATGAGTTTAGTAACCATTCTTCGCCACGTCAACTAACGTTGCGGAGGTGCGGATGGAAACTCTTCTTGAAAGCGATTAATGACAAATCCCGGGTGAGAAATCAACATCAATCTAGGCCATTCTTGTCCTGAGGTGGGGCCCATATGATTATCTCTGATATTCCTCTAACCATTTCAAGAGCCCCTCATACATCTCCAGCTTCTCACGGAGGTCCGCGGAAGAAACCTCCAGCTCATGCACCTAAGAAATACATGTATGTATGTGTGAAGAGAGGGAAACACAAAATTATGAAGAAAATAGTTAAGGATGGAAAACTATACCTGATCAACAAGACTTTGGTTCTGGGACTTCAAGGAGGAAGAAGACGCTCCTAATTCAGAAAGCTTATGATCTTTCTCAACAATAGCAGACTCAAGGCCCGTCACTTTTAGCTTTAAAGTATCACTTTCTTGCTCAAGAGAGTTGTGCGGTCCTTGGCAGAAGTAACTTCCCCTCGAGAGAGTTCTCGGTGGCCTCATGACCAGGTCCTGAGTCACGGAAGTTGGGGTCTACTTCCGCGGACTCCTCCCTTGCCCTAAGAAGTTGAGACTTCAAATCTTCAATCTCCTTGTCTTTCGCCTCCAACAAAGTATTTTTCTCCTCCGCAAGAGTTCTCCATTTCCTCTTCTCCAATATGTTATACTCCGCACGCATCCTCACCTCGGAGCTCAAACTCAAATTGCGTGCGGCTGATACATTAAACTCAGTAAATAGTTGCTCATGCTCCATCCCGCGGACAGTCTTGAAGAAGGCAGGAGGAGTAAAGTGATCAATCATGTTGGCACACAAATGCCCGTCATTCATCTCAAAACCTTTGGTCACCCTCTACTCAGGAACATAGCTTTTCCTTTCTGAGCCAGGCACCTTACAGCTCTTCCGCATGGATGTCCGCATTCAAAACCACTACCCGATCTCCCTGTAAAAAGACTAAGAGTACGATCCGTCTTCTCAGATGAGCTTGAAGAACCAAAAATGGACGGATGCGGTGCGCTCTTATCTTTGCTAACATCAGCGGGAATAGCCACCGTGGTAGCAACAGTAGCAACAGTGATAGCCTCAGTCATAACCGGAGCAGCAGACATATGTAGAATTCAACTTCAGGATCTGTAGATTTAGTGCCTGAGTGATGAGAAGAATCAGAGAGGACTACGAACCTTACGGAGGGACCTATGGTTCGCAAGGAAGGGCCAGTCATGGAGTCAGTACAATCTTCGCCTCCTCCAAAGGTGGAAGCTTGTTCACGGAAGAGGTATAAGGGTTAAGGTAGGAAGAGCTGGACACCTTTTCTACCGTTAACGAGAATCTTGAAAAGCAACCTGTAAGAACACTAAGAGACTTACCTCCAGTAACGGAACCACCAGTAGTCCCATAATCGGCCCTTAATCTTTTGGGTGGATGGGCAGCGATAGGCAACCCTTCACTATCATAGACTACTCTCTTTTTCTTAGAACGCTTGGGCTTAGGAACTTCAGCTTCAACAGGTTCGGTAACAGGCACGGACGGTAACATTACCCTGTACTACAGCAGAATCAAACCCTTGATCTCACCATCACCAACACTCTCGTTCTCCAGCAAATTCCCTCTCCACAATAGCCGACAACTCTGGGGGAGCACGAACACGGAGGTGAAGTAGGGACACGATGCGATGTTGGCCCTCGGTGACAATTAGGTCTTCCTTTTCAGCTCTGGGTTCTATCAACAATCTTTACTTTGCAAGGATCAGCAGTACGGATAAAAGCATTCAAATCCATTCCTACAAAAAAACAACAGGGAAAAAGGATAAAGAAGCAAGAAAAACAGGAAAAATGCAAACAATAATCAAAGTACGCACGGAAAATAGAACCCACCCTCTCCATTCTCATACTCAAAGCGGGGGTAAGTATCTTTATTCAAAAGGTAATTACGGCTTATGCCAACCCAGCAAAGAAATTCTTCCGGGAACCTAAGGAACGGAGAGGCGTGAGCAATAAGGGTATTAATATGACCACAAACTCATCAACCCAGAAAAAATTATCATTCCAGTTCTTCACGGAATCCAAATTCTTAGAATAACAAGCACGGACGTTTGGGCGCTTAGTAAACCCAAACCACCCATTTTTGTAATTATGTGTATAAAAGTAGCGAAACAAACTGACATCAGGTTCAATATTGCAAACGCGGCACAAGATTTCAAAATGAGAAACCTTGGCAGACCCAAACACGGATAATTGGGAAAATGAAATACGGAAATGGGTGAGAACAGACACGAAGAAGGTGGTAAAAGGGATACGGTAGTTGGCGTAATCAAAGAAAACGGGTGTACTTTCCAACTTTACCAGTCGGTCTCTCATGCATGGTGGCATCGGAGCTGGGCAGTTGAGGATGGACCTCCTCGGGGACAAAATATTTAGCACAAATGGCATCAAGGTTTTCTTGTGTAAGAACGCATTTGAGAGATGTAATACTGCCCATAATAAAAAGAACAAGAGATTAACTGAATCAGAAGGAAAGACTAGAATAAGGGGGGCTGTGCAACTAGAAAACCTTGAAATTTATCAACAATGGTGGAAGAGTGAAAGAGATGAAAAAAGAAACAGTAAGGCACGAATCGGCTATTTATACCCATGGTATATTTAAGTTAAGTAAAGGTAGGATGACGACACGTGCCAAAACACTTCCCAATCAACGGTGCAAAAATATAGTAAAAAGATGATGATAACAGCTGGATATGCGGCCCAAAATGGAAGATCCATTCAAGGAACCCACACTCTCAATCAAACTTTCATCAGTGATCTTAGAATTTAAATGTAATTCCTTTTTCAACACCTCAAGATGTGAAACTATAATAAAAAACCTTTTTAGTTGCACTCACGTAAATATAATTGTTCAACCTACTCAATTAATAACATATGAAATTGTCGTTCGAAAGTAAGGCTTGCCTAGTGATAACGTATAGTATGAGCACCAAGCTTACTGGGCTTAGTTCATAATATACGTATATGGGCCCAGGCCCAATACAACAAATAGCTGGACTGTTAAGCCTGACAAGGGTCATGCTCCGGATATTTCAAAGACGCACGCGAGTATCTTCTCAACCGCACCCGTGCTCCTCCGCGGACAAACACTGGCCGCGGAAGAACACTCGCGTCCGCAAACACGATTATACGTGGACCCTTGCCCGACAAGGGACCCACTCCGGCCACCAACAGTTACAAGCGAAATACTAGGAAACCCTAGTATTGGGCTTACCTATAAATAAGGGTCATTTCACACCCCAGAAAGGTACATTCTGTCTAATCATTAGCTCACACACATACTCTGACATCCTCTGACAAACATGTGTACTTACTCTCACGCCGGAGCTTAATCGCGGGGTCCGCCCTGCGGTAAGGCTAACGGTTTACTTTTAATTGTGCAGAAAATCATCACTTCTCTTGCTCTAGTACAAGATCAAGCATTCAAGTCATTTGGAGGCCCGACCCGACAAAGGACTTTGACACTACTAAACCCGACACGAATTTTGTACTAACAAGTGGCGCCATCCGTGGGACGCTTACGCAACCACAATTCTCTAAAAAACTCACCATGAGCACTCACGAACAAATCACAAACAATCCCACGTCCGCCGTGAGGAACACAGGGGGAAGGAATGGTCCCCAGGGTCTTGAAGAACCTATGTCTGACGAGGTTCTTAGGGAAATGTGCGACAAAAATTATCACCAACTCTTGCCGCTCATCGCCGAGAAAATGCAAAAAGAAAAAGAGCAGAAAGACAAACTCAACGCGGTAAAAGCACGACTGATCTATGGCGAAGAGTCCAGATACCAAATCCCAAACCATACATTAATTGTCTCTCTCACACATGCCCACATACAAAACCAATTAAAATACCATAAAAGAAGTTCAATTATAAAGCTACTTAAAAGTTTTTTTTATGATCAGTGGCGGTCATACTTGAGCCAAAGGGTATGCACGTTCACACCCTTTGAGTAGGATCAGTAGTGTTAATTT
Source organism: Tanacetum coccineum (assembly GCA_026074375.1). Classification (NCBI taxonomy): domain Eukaryota; kingdom Viridiplantae; phylum Streptophyta; class Magnoliopsida; order Asterales; family Asteraceae; genus Tanacetum; species Tanacetum coccineum. The sequence goes on along the minus strand of BQNB010078800.1, from coordinate 1,189 downwards.
TTTGTTTTTAGTTTTTATATGTAAGAAAATCATATTTAATCAAGCAGTACAAACCTTTTGCCGAACTCGGGCTTCGCAACTGTTTATAATGCATTTTTCTAAATGTGTTTAGGATTCAACTAGCTAGTGTTATATGACGTGATCCCGAGTCGCCCATGAGAAAAGAAACAACTAAACATGGAAAGAACGGTATATAGAAGACACTTACGAACATATCAATCAAATGACTGAGAAATAAAATTTGACAGTGTTAAAACCCGTAGCCCCGACCATGTTCTATTGATGTCCATATATACATGCTACTTGAGACATCCAAGATTTGCCATATCAACTTTGCTGATGGTTTAGCCACAAGCTTGTGTTTAGCACCGTGTATGTTTGTGTCTTGGTGACACCATGTTGCAACATTTGCAATAATTAAACATGTGAGATGTTCAAATAAATGGTGACAATTGCAAGGCATGTACTACGTAGTTATTATTCTCTCAAAAAATCTATGTTGCTATAAATGGTGCAAAACAGTAGTAGTATTAATCTTTGCGCAAAATCTTAAAAAGTATGCTTGTGTGGGTAATTTTATAAAAGATTTAGCCGCATTTGAGCCCCTACTTCATTTGAAATGGGTATGAATGGGACTTTCAAATGTTAAACAAGTATTAACATGGTGTTAAAAGTTGTATAATATTTTTAGCAAACTTATGAAACTTAAAGGGGTCATATTGTACTTCTTTTATCAGTGCTTATAACTTTTGGCTTTATTTGTTTAAGTTAATGTTATTTCAGGGGTGAAAGTGATTAATGTGGAGTGAGGTGCTATAAGCTTAAAGGAGATCTAGGGTTTCATTATTATCTCATTCAGCCTCTGTCAAGCAATCGCTTTCATCTCTCTAAAGTTTCATCATTAGTTTATAGTTTTAGGGTTTGATCATCTTGATCATTAGTTTGGTTTGTTTAAGTAGCTACTATCAAAGGTATTTGTAAGTGTGAGTTTTTGTATTGTTTGATAGCATCCCTGTTGGGACTATCAATTTCTTTTGTATTGTTTGGCAAGAACTCATTTAAGAACTTGTCTACTATAGTTGTATCATTAAAAGAATCATAGTGGGGAGATTGGTTTGTGATTATAAGATTTGTGTCACTTTTACATAGTATGAGAGCCTTATGTTGCTCAATTGGCTTTATTGATCAT
>BQNB010078799.1:2954-30445 GCA_026074375.1 Tanacetum coccineum | reverse complement strand
TATCGTTCTCCTTTTAATTGCTCGCCATTTGCTATCTAGTTTTAATATAGTTTATTTTTATTAAATTTTTAGTTTAAAACCAAAAACAAAAATATTCGCTATTCAAGCATCAAATAAAACGCTTACGTGGATTTAAATTCATCTCTCGCCGTGGAAACGACACTCAGAAGATGGACTATTACTTTTCCTAAGGTAATTTTCTTATCTAACGAGATACTATCTATACTATTACTATTTGGTATTATTATTTAGTTACATATTATATATGTACTATATATTAATTATCGAATCACAAATAATTTCTTTTCTTCATTTAATCATTATCATTATTACCTTCATCGTCTGTTCATTTCCAAATCTGTATCCAACATGATTAACAACTCTCTTACAATTTTTAATCATTCCTTGACATCACTCCGGCATTCAACTAAATCTCAGGACGAGATTTCTGTAAGGATGGGGGACTATAACAACCCGTAATTTTCATAAATGTAAATATCCATCTATTAAGTTAGATGCAATGTACTATCTATCTATTATATATAAACCACATTTTTCAGAGAAATTTTTCGCTTTATTACATTACTTGCATTACCAATATCTCAATATGCAATGTAACTTGCATAACTAAAGTTAACGAGCTCACGCAACCTACCTATGGCAATCCTATCTTCATATATGTCAAGCAAACATCATAATATGTCAAGTCAATATCTTAATATCATTTTTACAAAGTACATTACTCATGTAATGTACCATTTGCAACGTTATATCAAGACAGGCTTTAAACCGTTATCGTATACCTCTAAAACCCTAATTCCATGTAAAGTTAATATCTAAAGTAAATGCACAAGCTACTAAAGCCTATGTACCAGTAATATAACATCTCATTTGAAATATAAACTCCCTCCAAGTCAAGGTACAAGTCTTTAAAAGTAAAATGTACAAGTCATTAAGCATGAGATACAAAATAGCCGTTTTATCTCCGTTTTCCTAAGAAGGCTTGTACAATCCATCAAATACAAGTTACAAGAAAGTCATACACTTCATTTATATTCTATAATCATCCTTATTTCATAAGATTTCATGAAATGAAACCCATAAACCCTAAACCGAGCTAGTTTCTAAACCATGACCCGTTTCTTTGTTTTTATCCATTATAAACCTAAACCAATACTTAAATAAGTTGTAATAACATAGATTACAACATTAAAAATCATATTACATCATCATTTCACCATTTTTAACAACAATGTACAAGAATTAGATTGTGAAAACCCTAAACGAACCCTAATTACAAATCACGACCCACATTATCATTTTTACCCATTTTTATCACAAACCATTAACCAAATTATGATCTAAACTCTTAATACAATCCTTATAATCCTTAATCCACCCTTATCTCTCCAATGTACATGAAAAAGAACCAAGAAAACCCTAAACCCGTACCATATGAACCCGTGACCTATTTTACTCATTTTCGCCCATTTTAAACCCGAACCACCTATCAATTCTTGTTAATAATCCTTAATACAAGTCTTATGAACATATACCTATCATTATATCACAAGAGTACACGAAATGCAAGCTTAAAAACTCAATTCGAGCCCTAATAAGCCCTAGCGAACCCGCGACCTTATTGTTTGCATTTTAACCCATTTTGACAAATCCTCTTGCAACCAAGCACCATGGTGACTCACCCACATGTCCCTAAAGCAGCTTACAAGCACCTTGATACATTTCCATGGTTAAAATTCAAGCTACATCACCTCCCTTGGAGGTTAAGGCAGCCGCGGCCAAGAACACCACAAACCACCTTCCACCTTGGCCTAGCTACTACCATAGACCTCCATATCACCTCCCTAGACCCTCCAACACAGCTAGATCAGAACCATGCCACCTCAGCCCTTCACCTTGGTCACCAAGACTCATTTAGGCTATAAATAGCCATTCGCATACCTCATTCAAACTCACATCCCACTTCTTCTTTCTATAACCCACCATAGCAGAAAATCTATGCTCAATAAGTTCCTAAGAAGATCCAAGATCAAGAATCAAGAGGGGTGTTGAAGATTTGAAGCCCCGAAGAGCAAGAACTAGGCGTACGACCCATTCGACTCCATTTTTGATCCTCCAAGCTCAAACCCAGATTTTGTTATTATCATACCTGCTCTTACATTCATATTATATCCATATGATCATGCATGAACTCATGTTTAAGCATTTAATCTAAAATTCTATGCGTTTTCCATTTTTGATCCAAAACCGAACCGTAAAACCATAATTCTTTGTTTTTTTTTATCTAAATGTTATAATGGTTAAATTTTGTTATAATCTATCCTAAATAATGATAATATAACAACTTTATTGATTTTTGAAAGAATTTGAACTTAAAACCTGCATGTTTTTGTTTAAAAACCCTAATTCGACCTGTTTCAATTTCTAGCTTAATGAATCATTATTTTGAACTTTCGTTACATTAAATCTTTATATTTTAGCTTATATTAATAAGCTATAATCTATAAATTACTTTTCATATTTGAAAAATATCATTATTATGGATTTTGGACTTGTTTTGTAAATCATTTGCAAGGGGCAATATATATTCGTAACATTCTAAAACTTATAACTAAAAGGGACTAAAATTTCATTTTAAACAAAGTTATAACTATAAGGGGTCTATTAATCACCTTTTCCAAATACAAGGTTTACTTTGTACATCTTTTAAACTAGAAGGACCAAACTTGTAAAAGTGCAAACTCCAAGGGTATATTTTGCCATTTTTCATTCTTAAGGGTCTAAAATGTAACATTTTGAAAAAGTATAAAAATATGTTCAAAACATTATAAGACATAACTTTAATTAACGCTTGACGTGCTTATCGTTTCCAGTTATCAAGCAAAACGCTTAAAACCAATTATATCGTATCACAATACTAGGGAGCTTCATATTAAGGGATTTCATCTTGGTATTACGTTCTGACTGAGTTGTTGGGTTTACGATTTAAAGTGCCCTAGCTCCTCAAACGTTTACTGAATGACCTCTGAATTATGATGGCCCGAACGGTGATACAATACTCCATAACAATTCAATCAAAGATGATATTCATTATAATGTAAAACATATTCAATCAAACTAAGACTTGACATATTACCCCAGGTTGCATGTGACGAAGCCGTTACTTTCATTCCATATACCTTTGCTACCCATCAAATTTCCCTATACTGTTAAGGTGAGTTCATAGCCTCGCATTTCAATCTTTCAATTGTTTTATAAACCCGCGAGGGGGATACATGCTATAAACCATGAATGCAATTATTTCTGTATGCTATCCTGATTTATTATTGCCTAAGTAACTATTTTGCCTTTAAGTCCCCAATATCATGAACCGTTAATTACTCTACGGAGTGAGCGCGAATGTTGTGAATAGATCTATTTGGGATTGGCCTCCCCGTTGGTGTACCCAGTTATACCGGTAACCAATTGCACACCATTAGAATATAACTACGGGTGTTTTGGCAAAGGCACCCGTTGGGGCTATAACGTATCAAATATATCCCAAGGCTTCGGATTCATGAGCTAATGGCAATAATACTTGTTTTATAACGGGTGTATAACAACGTAACCCAATATCGAATTTGCATTCAAATTATTTAACTTAAACCTATGAATATCACTCAACCTTTGTGCTGACCCTTTTTATGCATGTGTATCCCAGGTAATTGAGCAACTTATGGCATGGAGTGGCATGGACTTGAAGATGGATAAAACTTGTTATCATTCACATTTTATGTTTCTAGATTTTGGGACCTATCTTTGTAAAACTTTGATTTTAATGAATGATAACGTATCTTTTAAAAACGTCTCTTTTGAGTCATTTTCTATGATTGTGACTGTTGTACTATGAAGTAATACCCCAGATTAGCTTCCGCTGCTATATTATAAAAATGGGGGTGTTACAGATTGGTATCAACGCCATTGTAACATTCCGTAGTTTTAGGTCATTTTATGACATCATTCATTTTGTCATTTTCACTATTTATTTTTTTTCTTTTCTCGTACGCGTTCGCTTTTAATTTTAAGTGTTAAGTTAAATCGCGTGAACTAAAAATCAACAACCAACGTAAACGGACACCAAACGAATTGAAGTTTTCGTCAAACAAGCAATATATTATTTTACGAAAGTAATAATTAACTTTTTAAAATTATTTTTATCAGATACGTAAAGTGTATACGTTTCGCGATAAATTGCGTTTAGGCACTCCCGGAACCACAAAAATTTTTCTACGCTTCAACAAATACCCACTTTTATACCCAATACATAAAGTTTACTCAAATATATCATGATCATCTCTTATATGCCGAAATCTTGGCAAATAATTCAAAGAAATAAGAAAGTATACACACTTTGGTCAAAAGAACAACATCTTTCATTAAACCACACCATACCTCTTTAAAGCCTACCCATACCTTGTCTATTTGACCAAGACCATGACCATGACTCCCTAAAACCCTCAACATGTTCCTTTGACTAGATCTATATCATATATACATGCATTGCTAGTAAGAGAACATATACACATAAACACTTAACTAGAAAATCAAACAAAACCTCCCCTTTTGGTCCCCTAGAGCTCACGGCTCAAAACCAAGACCCAACCAAACCCATATCAATTTTTCTACAACCCATACACACTTATACACATCCATTCTAAGATATCCTAAGGTGTTTCCAAGCATTGGATTACCTTTTTCAAGTATTAATCAAGAAAAGTGAAACTAGGGTTTTAAAATGGAAAGCTAGGGTTTTATATCTAAACAAGGGTTTAGATACTTTGGTTCATCATCTTACATCATAATAAGGTTATCTAAAAACCTTCATGTCTTTACTTTCATCATTTTTATATGTTTACATGTTTTATATAACTATATCACCACTTAGGATTTTTAATATGTAAAACGAATTATCACTTATGTTTATGAATTTACACACTTTTCTTATGTCATATTGTTATATATATCATGGAAAAATGGATTAATAAATATGTTGACATGTTGTTTAAGTATAAACATGATTTTGTATAAATTTGGGTTTATAAAGTTAATAAAACAAACTCTTTATAAATGAACACACTTGGATAATAAAAGGGTGATTTGATTTCGACTTCATACAGTAGGTTTGACATTACATAAAAATAATACGCCTCATGACGATTCCAAAATGATAAGAAACTCGAAAAACCGATTTATAACGAAAAAGATACGTTAGTTACGAGTTTACGACGAGAAATACTTTTATAAAACTATTTTTATAAAATTTACTATTCATTACAGAAAGTGATATTTTTAAAACATCAAAAATATGATATAACTTTTAATTACGAGATCGTACTCGAAAGAATCGTTAAAAACGGAGCTATAACGAATAAAATACGACGTTTACGAGTTTACGATAACAAAAACTATAAAAATAAGTATATATCTGTTATGAACAGTAAAAATCACTATTCATCAGAAAAACTAAAATTTTAAAAATGTTATATTTTGATAACTCGACTCAATACGAAAATGTGGGCATAAGAAACGTAAGAAACGGGCTTAAAACAAGAAAGTTACGCATTATTTTCTAACTTGTGCACTATTTCCTGAGGTGAATAGTGTTGGTTCGTTTTTAAAATAAATTTTTGCATGTCTTAAACTTTATAAATATTATTTTACAAAGACAATTGAATTATATATTCGATTATACGAGTTCAAATACACGAATAATATTTAGCAAATGCAATTTAAATATTATTTCGCAAACACGAGTAGACGGTGATGTAGCTATATAGAATCATACGTTGTATTAGTTATCAAAGTAATAACGGAACGTCCCTCGAAGAATCGTTAAAAGGAGCTATAACGAATAAATCGTACATTTACGGGTTTTACGACAATTAAATCGAATAAAAATATACTAAGGTCTGTATGTGAACAGTAATTTTTACTGTTCACCAGTAGGTCCGAAATTCAAAAATGTCGATTTATGATAACTCGTCTTGGTACGAAAAGATGGGCATAAGAAACGCGAGAATCGAGTTTTAAAACGGAAAGTACGCAGTTTTTTTTACTAAACGGTAATTATACGTTTTAACTTCTTAAACCCAATTTTACCAAAAACATTAGTTGTGATTGAGCTAATAGGAATATTATGTGGGTTATCAAAGTCATTATTACTAGGGAGTTTCATAATGAGGCCTCTTCGGATGGCGTTTCGACGAGTTGTTGGATTTACGATTTAAAGTGTCCTAACTCCTCGAACGTCATGTCATGACCTCTTAAATTATGATAGCCCGAACGATAGTACGATGTAACAACTATAAGATTATATTCAAGTACTCGGTACTTATACGACCTATATTGGATTAGGTTGCCTTCGGATTCCTTCGTGACGCATTTTCTATTGTGAATACTTGTTGATTTCCATTCACTCAAGGTGAGTTTCATAGCCCCTATTTTACTTGTTTTAAACTGTTTTGGGGGAGAATACATGCTCGTTTACAAACTTGTATATTTTACTACAGTACAATTACCTTTCAATACTTTGTGAGTTCATAGTCTCGCATTTCAATCTTTTCAATGTTTTATAAACCCGCGAGGGGAATACATGCTCGTTTTACTAAGTGAACTTATTGATTTCTACTACATAAGCGTTACATGACTATTTTTACTAAAGCTTGATTTGTTTACTACATGATTTGAGATCGTGAATACCTATATTTGAAACCATGAATTTTAGACATGATTGTTTTACTACGGACACAAGTGTTTTTCAAAGTGTATGCTATCCAGATTACTGCCTGATTATTAATGCCTAAGTTACCTTATTGCCGTGAAGTCCCTATTTATCATGAACCGTTAATTGCTATTATAGTGAGGTGGTTGTATGGTTTGTGATCTATGGGACTAACAACCCCACCCTTCCTTGGGTCACTAGTTTGATAGGGTGAATTTACTTGAGAGATGTTAGGGTGTTGGCAAGCATCCTATATTACGATTGGGGCAAAAATCTAGTTAAGGCTTCGGTGTCATGAGCTTAGTGCAATAATATATACTTAGACTTGATGAATGTGTTTCTCTTGTCTACATTACTTGTTTTGGACTTCGGAATATGTACTTAGTCCACCATTACTTCGATCTTGTGGTCCACTTTTAAATACTTCTTGATTTACTGAATCACTACTTGGATTTCGGATGGATTTCGGAAATAACACTTTTAAATGTTGTAACGCTACTTTTCTTCTGAAATATTTCTTAAATTATTTCAATACTGCTTTTTACTTAAACCTATGAATTCACCAACATTATTGTTGACGTTTTAGCATGTATTTTCAGGTTACTATTTTGCTAGTGGAGCATTGGGAGCATTCGAGTCGCGCGGATATATATTTTTGAAGGCTTAATAACTTGTATACCATTCGACAAACGTTTTGACAATGTTTTCTAATACATTATAAATGAAACATGTTGCAACTCTGATCTTTTATTAAATAGAATATGACTTTATTTAAAACGTCCATTTTAAGGTCGTTTTCCGTGACTTGTGTTTTGTGCCCTGAAGTAGCACCCCAATGTTACCATTCCGCTGTGTTGTCCTGATTTTTGGGGGTGTTACATGATGCAAGCACTCAAAGTCAGCAGAATGTCTAGCAGAAGTCAGTCACTTACTGGAGGCTCAAGTGAAGGAACTGGTGTTATACCAGGGGTTCCTAATGATTCAACAGTCATCCTTGCTACCTCAAGTGAAGGAACTGGTATTAAGCCAGGGGTTCCCGATGAGCAAAAGGTTACTTCTAAAGCCAATGTTATACTTAAGTGGGGATCTAAACAAGAGACTGAATACACTGAGGAAGATGATGATGATGAAAAGATTGAATGGGTGGACACTGATGAAGAGGAAGAGAAGAATGATGACGATGATGACAAAAGCATCGATCTTGAAAAGATGGACGATGAAGAAACTGACGATGAATTTATGCCTAGTGAAGAACATGTACAAGACGATGATGAAGAAACTGATGATAAGTTTGTACACGGTGATGAACAAGTGAATGACGATAAGAATGAAGAGATGACAAATGCTGACACTGGGAACGGTGATGAAGAAATTATTGATGCGGCAAAGGCGGATATTGAAAAGACTAAAGAAGCAAAGGATGATATCAAGGATGCTGATTTCCCTCCATTAAGCTCTAACTTATCGGTATCTTTAGGTCTTGGTAATCAATTTCTCAACCTTTCTTCTGATAAATCTACAGTCAAAAATCTTAAGGATTCTGTAGATGTTGAAATTAACTCTTTATTGGACGTTCAAATCCAACAAAAGATACCACAGATCCAGTCTCCATCAATCCTTATTGTACCTATGATTTCTGAGCCCTTAGTCCTTACACCGATACCCGAAACTCCTTCAGTAGCTCCTGCAATAACTCTTCTACCCCCTCCATCTGTCTCCACCATACCACCTGCACTACTACAATCAACAACACAGATTTCTACACCACTAATCACCACCGAAGCTCCACCTGTTACAACGATTCTAGATTTACTCCATGCTATATTTCAAAGAGTATATGTCGTGGAGAAAGATGTTCACGAGCTAAAATAGGTTTACAATACCACAACACTCTGTGTTTCACTTAGATCTGAAATACCGTCAGTTGTTAATGCATATCTTGGATCCAGTCTGGGAGATGCACTTTATAAGGTACTTCAGAAACATACAGAAGAATTGATACATTATTATCCTCAATAAGTTAACTACAAGGAGATCATTGAAGAGTCTGTGCAAGCAAATCTTATTAATGAGGTCAAGAATCAATTTCCAAAGTTTCTACCCAAGGCAGTTCTGACTTTGCTACTCCGGTAAATTAAAGCACTATAAAGAATGCACTTGAGAAGACTCCACTCCTTTTAGCTCAATCTTCCTCTCAAGCTCCATCTTCTCTCAAAATAACAGAGTCATTATCTGAATATGAAATGAAGGTAATTCTCTTTGAAAAGATAGGCAAAATCCGCTCCTATCTGACTCATGACAAGCACCAAGCCTTATTTGATGCTTTGTTGAATTCAATGAGTCTTGATGATGCTATTGTACATGGTTAAGCAGATCTAGAGAAAGTTTTGAGAAAAAGATATCGTGATGACGAAGACCCTTCAGCTAGACCAAACCAGGGTAAGAAGACCAAGAGAAGTAGAACCAAAGAGTCTGAGCCATCAAATAAATCATCTACCTTTAAAGAATCATCTAAAGGTAAATCTCCTGCCAAAACCTCTAAATCTGTTAAATCTGTGACTATAGAAGAACCAGTTGAGATGGCCTCTGATGACATTGTATAAATTGTTGATGATGTGGCTAACAATGCTGATTAGTTACCTGATGACTCAACTCAAACTAAGGACAAAGCTCCAAAGCAAGATTGGGTTAAACAACCTCCAAGGCCTCCCACTCTTGATCCAGAATAGAACAAGCGTCAAGTTGTAGTTGATCAACCTGCACAGCCTTGGTTCAACAAAATGGTGATTGCTATAAAGGATCCTCTCACATTCGATGAACTAATAGCCACTCTGATTGATTTCTCCAAGTATGCCATGAATCGACTCAAGATAGACAATCTTACTCAAGCACGCTTAGTATGACCTGTCTACGAGCTGTTGAAAGGCACATGCAAAAGCAGCATTGAACTTAAGTACAATATGGAGGAGTGCTTCAAAGCATTGATAGAAAAACTTGATTGGAACAATCCAGAAAGAGATCATTGCCCCTTTAACTTGAACAATCCTCTTCCCTTGAAATGTCGTCTAGGTTATCTAACCGTTGCTGCAGAATACTTCTTCAACAACGATCTAGAATTTATAAAATCATCAGATCTGGAAAAGAAGTACACTACGTCTATCACAAAGACAAAAGCAGCTCGATATGAGATAGTGGGAGGTCTCTATGCTTTGGAGTGCTACGAAAGTGAGGTATGACAAAGATGTGTTAAAGGGGATCAAGCACTAGGGTGAAAAGCGTCAACTATGATATAGATATCAGATAAACAAATTTTCCAAGCACAAGGTCTATATACTCAGAAGATTCTCAGTTTAGTCAGTGTGAAAGTTGAGCGATTGCATGGTTATGGTCACTTGGAGCAGATTGTGGTGAGAAGAGCTGATTGACAACTATACAACTTTAAAGAAGGTGACTTTGTTGATCTACACTTGAACGAAATTGAAGACATGCTTCTTCTTGTTGTTCAACATAAGTTATTCCAACTCGACAGAAGTGATATTGTTGAATTTATTGTGGCCATTTGTATGTTCACAAGAAGTCTTATCATCAAAAGTCAAGTCAAGGATTTTCAGCTTGGTGTAGAGAGTTACCAAAAGAAATTTAACATCGCCAAACCTCAGAAGACCTTTGCTAGAATCTAAGTCAAAGAACTCTACACTCCATCATTTGACCCACCAGGGGTAATCTATGAAGACATGAAAAAACAAAAAAGAGTGATGCGGGCTAACGAGCTGTCTAAGTTCTCGAACGGGACACTCAAGACTGTTCGTGATAAACTTCACCACCGGTTACTCGATTTTTGACTCGAATACAATGATGACATGCCAAGGAGAAAATAGACAGCTGTGGATAAAATAAGTTCGGGTCTTATGGTGGAGTTGATCGATAAGCAGATGCTTGAAAGGCGGATCATTAGGAATTTGGAAAGATTGGTTGGTGCACAGGAACTCGAGATGGACTACAGACTGATGACACGTACTAAATGATCTTCAGGTCCAATCTCAAATCTTATCTTGTGAATAATGTGAATATGTAGTATAGACTTATAAAAATAGGCAAGTATACATAGTGGTTGAGTACGAATTTTCTAGAACTTTTTAATAAATTCAATTTTTTCACATTAACGTACTCAACACTATATATAATACCCTCATAAATTGAAGGGGGCATTAAAATGTTCCTAATAAAGCCTGTTAATAATCAGAACATTTCTCTCCCCAAACATTTTTCTAACATATTTGAATCAATTGATATCCAAATATCAAGAGATTTGACATTTTTGATAAGGGGAGAAAATGTGATTAAAATATATGGCTAAAGATGTGATTTTAAGGACTCAAGTGCGAGCTTCGCCCTTCATGTGCTAAATGTTTTTGAATATCGAAGCACGTGTTGAGGGGAGCATTTATGAAAAAGCAAAATAATCGAGGTACAAATGTTTTAACTTATGTCACAAGTACCTTGATTGAGTTTTTCAATGGTTTTAAGGCTATGAGAACAGTACCTAAAGACTGACCATGTAATTAATTGGAGTTATAAGGAGGTTAAGATTAGGTATTCGTTCCCATGATCAAACCAGAACCGGAGGGATCTACTAAGGGACATTCTAATAGTTAGATTAGAAAGTCCTTAGGTATGATATAAAAAGGAGTAAAGTGAGAAAATGGAATAATGCAGACTAAGACATAGCTAGTACTGGAACAAACCCAATAAGGTGCTAGTGATAAGTATTAAAGGGGTTGAAGAATTAAAAGAAATATAAGGATAAAGGGTGTAAAGAAAGAAGCCCTCCATACACTTAGGCAGAAACCGGGTCAATACATATGCTATCAGAAACACTAAGCTGTTGTCTGGTATTAAAGATAGTCATCATAGACCTAGTGATGCAATGCACAACCCTCCCTAGTCACTCAAGGTCTCTTAAAAGACTCTTGTTTCACTTCTCATGGAGATAAACGCATTTTTGTCGACTTTCTCACTCCAAGTTAGTTGATATTAAAAAGGTGGCAGTCTGCTCTGGCCTTCGATTACTAAAGCCAAAGTGCACTATTGAGTCTAGAGCCATAAAAGAGATCATCCATAAATCTCATTAGGACACTAATACAAAATATACTTGTTAAATCACACACTGTGAAAACAAGAAATATCTTAAGAGTCCTACGCATTATCCTTGTGATATTGCCAAAACATCAGAGTGATACTTAAGTATTCACAGTGACGATGGAAATCCTTCCAGAGCCAACATCAAACAAGCTCTGTGGTAGGTGACTTGTGAGATCCTACATGGATCAAACTTGTGATACTGGATATCGATTCGGTCTAGCTTATGAATTGACGAATGAATATTGAAAAAGATAAAACTGTTGGTGTGTTATAAAACTGTTTGCATCTTAACACACCAACTGATTTTCCTAAATCAATTTTCAATCTTATGTCCATGGGAAGCCTCACAAGGGTATCTGGACATAGGAAAGTTGAACACGAATTGACGATTCAATCAGGAAGATAGTAACTTACCGATTCACTCTTACCGTGTTGTTTGCTTTGAGACGTTTCGGTTTGAGAACAAGCTAAGGCCAATGAATCTACACATATTATAGAATTCAATACTACAAGCTTGAAATCATGTCAAGGAGATTCATCTTTAAAGATAAATCTACCTGATCACAGGTCAGTACTCACAAAACCAAAGGTTGATCTAACCAAACACGATCGAATAACAAAGCCAAATTCGACCACAAGCTTTATTGCTAACTGTTTATTTGCAGATCAATCCTATGGTGGTGAAGCATCAGTCTCGATGAGTCAAAGTCAATGCCACATGCTCATAACCGACCAACATATGTAAAAATATTATGAAAGCTCAAGTACATGTTTTAAAAGACTTCCGCTACTCTGATACCGCACGTCTTCCTTGAAATGATGAAGTATTAAAGTTAAAAAATTTCAAGAAAGATGAATATTCAAGCGTTCAAGACAAAGAAAGGTATGAGCATGTCGGTCTGAAAGTCACAAGCTCACAAGAAGGCAAAGATTAAAAGATGGCGTAAAGAGATTATGCTTGGTTGATGATCTCTAGAAGCTCAAGATCACATACAAGTCAAGCTAAAGATACAAGCTCAAGCCTAAAAGTCTAAAGATCGCTACTTCACATTCACAAGATAAAGATCAAAGAAATTAAGACTACAAGCAAAGACTGATGACATTTATAGAATGCTAAGCTTAAGTTTTTGTAAATTGAAGTGACCTCCCTTTGGGGGAGATTGTTAGGAATACGAAAAAGTCTCAGTCACTTCCAATATATCGTTAAGTAGCTCGTAGTATAATATTTGAAAACTAGCTAAGCTAACCGGGCCAAGATAAGATACCCCTTGTGTTGACTGACTCATGTAAGGGTATAAATACCCTCTCCATGCCTTAGAGATGGTTGTTGGTTCATTTTATAATACAAGTTTCTTTCTCTCACTAAGTGTTCTAACCTCCTATTTCTCTCTCTAGAATTTCCTTCTTATTTAGTCATCTTAGATTGTATGTTTGATATCCTACAAGGTGAATGGTGAGACTATTGGAAATTCAATTTAATTCTGGGTTTAGTTAATACCGGGTAATAGGACTGGGGTATGAAGTGTACACCTACAAGTCACTAAACACCCTGACTCTGATAGTGGTAATTAGGAATTCAAGTAGTTGTTTACTCTTCAGTGAGTATGACTCTGAACTGAATAGTAGTCATCAGTCTAATGGCTTCAGCTTTGTACTCCCTGAGTAATAAGCTGAAGGATACCATCAGGGAGTAATCCATCAGAGGACTCATCCTTAACGGGTTAACTCATCAGTGAGTCTCTCAGTCTGAACACTTCAGCTTGTATACTCCTCAATGAGCTAGCTGATAAGTGTTTAGGATACTGAAGGTATGACTTCGCTGGAATGAATTCAACTAACTTGTAACGGCTTTAACCTATTCAAGTGTCAGTTATAAATGCATTAATGACCACGTTTAATTGGTCATGTAACCACTAATCCCTACTATTTTAGAGCCTAATTATAGAGAGATTAATAGGTCGTTAATCTCTCATAATTTCATTCACCAGGGTTTGAGTATAAACAACAACAACAACGATACCCAATCCCGTCTGGGCAAGGTATAGGGGAGGTGGTATGTAGACAAATTATACCCCTACCTTTAGGAAAACCCATAAGTAAGGAGATTGCTTTCGGGTAGACCTCCTATAAATAGGAGATCTTCACTGCATGGAACATATACATAAAACATAAACACTTAAGGGTTCTTGATTTGTGCCTAAAACAAGAACAAGCACTTGGTTTTATCCCAAGGAGGTATTCATGTAACCCAGACATAGGGTCGAATAATATTCTTTAGAAAGTGATTACACGACTTCAAGTGATATCTGGTAACCTTCATTGGTAATTGGTTATCTATTAATCAATGGATGTTGATGATATTAAACACATGGCTTCAAACTTTGCCAAGCTTGACAAGTTTGAAGAGATAGACTTTAGGAGATAGAAGAAGAAGATGCACTTCTTTCTTTCCAGCATAAGTTTGGTGTATGTGCTAACTACTCCTATTCTTGAAGATGGTGAGAATGCAACTATGGAACAGATCAGAAGGAGGAACAAATGGGAGAATGACGACTATGTTTGCAGAGGTTTAATCCTCAATGGTATGTCGGATCCCTTATTTGATATTCATTATAATGTTGACTCTTCCAAAGAACTATGGGATTCCTTGGAAGCCAAATATATGGTTGATGATGCATCAAGTAAGAAGTTCCTTGTAAGTAATTTCATAAATTACAAAATGACTAATTCAAGACCAGTAATGGAGCAATACAATGAACTTCTTAGTATACATAGAAGATTTACACAATATCATATGAACATGGATGAGGCTATTCATGTCTCTTGTATCATTGAAAAACTTCCCCCTTCTTAGAAAGATTTAAAGAACACCTTGAAACATAAGAAGAATGAATTAACTCTTGTTAAGTTAGACAATCATCTGTGCATTGAGGAGCCCCTCAGGGTGTAGGATAGTGATAAGCCAAAGGGCAACAATGTTGCTGGTCCTTTACTTGTCAATATGGTGGAGCATAACGACTCCATCAGGTACAATGACAATAAGGGTAAACGTAAACATCAGGACACCAAAGTTGATCCTAAAGTCTAAAGTGACTTGTTGGAAGTGTGGGAAACCTGGACACTTGAAAAGGGATTGCAAAGGTAGAAAAGTTGGTAACAAAGCCAATGGTTCAGGAACAAATGATTCAGTGAATGGTTCTTCTAACTCACTGAAAGGTTAGAATATGTTTAATAAATCTTTTTAGGTTTATTATGTTACATATGTATCTGAGGCTTATTTTAAACAGGATGATGTTACCTGGTGGGTTGACTCGGGAGCAATCGTTTATGTGTGTAAATATAGATGTTGGTTCAAGACTTATGAGTCACTAAATGATGGATCTATTCTTGACATGAAAATGAGTCAATAGACCTGGCGCATGGACACGGTTGTGTAGATCTTAGATTTAGTTTTGGAATGATTGTTTCCTTGTTTAATGTGATGCATGTTCCTAATATTAGGAAGAATTTAGTTTCTAGTAGTGTTTTGAATAATTATGGTTATAAACAAGTGACTGAATCTAATAAATTTGTTTTATCCAAACATGGTATGTTTATTGGTTTTGGCTGTTTGTGTAATCAAATGTTCAGACTTAATATTATTTAATAATATTTGTTCAGCCTTTATGTCAACCTCTAAACTAAATGATTTAATCTTATGGCATGCTAGATCGGGCCATGTCCATTTTAAGAGGATGCAAGATATGTCTAAAGATGGGTTAATTCCAGCTTTTGACATAGACACTTAAAAGTATAAGACTTGCATGTTGAACAAAATAACTAAGAAACCATTTCAAAATGTAAAATGTAAAACTAAAGTTTTGGAGCTGATCCTTAGTGACCTATGTGATTTGCATGCTACTCCCTCATTAGGGAATATGAAATACTTTGTGACATTTATTGATGATGCTTCTAGGTTTTACTATGTTTATTTATTACATACTAAGGATGAAGCATTAGATAAATTTAAAGTATTTAAAACTAAAGTTGAATTACAACAAAGGTCCATGATCAAAAGATTCAGGACAATAGGGGAGGTGAGTACGTAGATAGTTTGTACTTTTAGTCTATTGGTATTATCCTTGAAACGACTACTCCCCATACTCCTCAACAAAATGATATATTTGAAAGGAAAAATAGAGTATTGATGTTGTCCTACTCAGGACTGAGTCAAAGGTCCTGGGGTGAAGCTATGTTAACAGCTTACTTTTTATTAAATAGGGTTCCTAATAAAAGGAACATGATAACCCTTTATGAAATCTGGACTAAAAGGAAACCAAACCTGAACTACCTTAGAGGTTGGGGTTGTAGGGCAGTTGTCACACTCTCTGATCCAAAGCTAAAAACTTTGGGTGAAAAAGGCATTGAATGCATCTTTGTTGGATATGCTAGACATTTCAAGGCTTTTTGGTTCCATGTCATTGAACATAATGAATCAGTTTTAATTAACTCAATAATTGAATCAATGGATATTATCTTTGATGAGAATAGATTCTCTTCAGTCCCTAGACCAATTCTCAGTATTCCTAATGAAACTGACGACATTGTTATATCATAGGTCTCTATTGAAGTGCCTACATGGTTCACTAAAGAGGTCACCGATGAGGGTTTGGTCCAGCAACCTGACCCTAAACCTGAGCTTAGAAAAAGCAAAAGGCATAGGATTCTAAAGTTATTTGGACATGAATTTTAATTATATTTAATTGAAGGAACAAGGGATGAGGTCTCTAACCAACACTCCTATTGCTTTAATGTTGAGGATGACCCCAAAAAATTTGATGAAGCAATAAAGTTCGAGGATGTTTCCTTATGGAAATAAGCAATCAATTATGAGATGGATTCCATCATAGGTAACAACACTTGGGTGTTAGCTGATCTACCTCCAGGTTTCAAACCTTTTGGTTGCAAATGGATCTTCAAAAGAAAAATGAAGCTAGATGGAACTATTAGAAAGTTAAAGGGAAGGTTGGTTATTCATGGCTTTAGATAAAAGTCAGGGATTGACTATTTTGATACTTATGCTCCAGTGGCACGTATCAGTATCATAAGACTGCTGATTGCTTTAGCTTAAATTCACAATCTGATTATTCATTAGATGGACATGAATATAACTTTCTTAATGGTAAATTGGATGAGCGGGTCTATATGAACCAACCTTAAGGATTCATCATGCATGGAAATGAAAATAAGGTGTGTAAACTGATTAATTTCTTTATATAGACTGAAGCAGGAACCTAAGCAATGGCATCAAAAGTTTGATGAAGTAGTTTTGTTTAATGGTTATTTACTTAACCAATCTGACAAATGTGGGTATAGAAAATTTGATGAATCTGGTAAAGGAGTCATCATTTGTCTATATGTTGATGACATGCTAATCTATGGCACTGACCAAGTTTAAGTGGACCTAACAAAGTAATTTTTGTCATCAAGGTTCTTCATGAAGGACATGGGGGGGGTTGATGTTATCCTTGGCATAAAGATTAAACATGATAGTAATGGAATAGCAATTTCTTAGTCTCACTATATTAAGAAGGTACTCAAGAAATTCAATTACTTTGATTGTACTCGAGTGAGTACTCCTATGGATACAAGTGAGAAGCTGATGCCAAATAATGGTCAAGATGTATCTCAACTTGAATATTCAAGGGTGATTGGCTGCTTGATGTATGTCATGACTTGTACAAGGCCTGGTATTACTTTTGCAATGGGTAAATTAAGTAGGTACATAGGCAATCCTAGTACTCAACATTGGCAAGCAATTCAGAGGGTACTAGAGTATTTGAAGAAAAATATAGATCATAGTTTGACATACACTGGCTATCCTTTAGTCTTAGAATGTGCAAGCTGGATCAACAATACTGAAGATAATTCGTCTACCAGTAGATGGGTATTCCTGCTTGGTGGAGGTGTAATTTCTTAGGCATCCAAGAAGCGAACTTGCATCACCAGCTCAACAATGGAATCTGAATTTGTGGCTTTAGCAGCTGCTAATAAGGAAGCTGAATGATTAAGAAACCTGATCCTTGAGATTCCATTGTGGTCCAAACCTATAGAACCTATATCTATCTATTATAATAATGGTGCTACATTGGCAAAGGCTTATACCAAATGTACAATGGGAAGTCTAGATACTTAGGTGTCAGGCATAGCATGATTTGTGAGCTCATCATGAATGTGGTGGTATCAATAGAGTTTGTGATGCCTCAATAAAACTTAGTTGATCACTTGACGAAGGGATTGGCTAGAGACTTAGTTTTAAAGTCTGTTAAAGGGATGGGTTTAAAGTCCAACTTAGTCATTGAATGCTAAGACACCCAACTCCTTCTTGAGGAAACTTGGGAGCTGAGTTCAATGTGGAAAG
The DNA here is from genome assembly GCA_026074375.1 of Tanacetum coccineum. Lineage (NCBI taxonomy): Eukaryota > Viridiplantae > Streptophyta > Magnoliopsida > Asterales > Asteraceae > Tanacetum > Tanacetum coccineum. The sequence continues at coordinate 12,122 of BQNB010078799.1, read as the reverse complement.
TTAAACGTTTAGTGCACTGAAGCACATGTTTTACAATCATCCTAATGTTGTGCTTGAAACCTATTGAAAAAAGGGAGGTCTTTACTTCTCAGTGGTTAATTTCTTTGAAAAAGTGCTTAGAAAGAGCGTGAATAAAGAGGAACCACCTATATGAATGTTGAGGTTTTGCCGCTTCAAGGAGCTATGAACTTTTGGCTCTTATAACATTTATGAATTGGATATGGACACATGACTTGTATACTGTCATGAGCATTTATGTGTTTGAAAACTTTTATGTATTTTATCTTAGGGTATTCAAATGAGTTGAAGTGTTCAATTCTTAGAACACCCTGATTCTCGAATATTTGAACGTGTAATGTAAGAGGAAAATTCAACCCTCAGGATACTTTCATTTATGCACATGTTTTGTTTATTGTTTAATTTTTATGCAAATGAATTATACTTAATTAGGGAGGATTGTTGGAAATTTAGTTCAATTGTGGGTTCAGTTCATACCAGGTAATGGGACGGGAGGTACGGAGTGCACACCTATAGGTCACTGAACACCCTGACTCTGATAGTGGTAATTAGGAATTCAAGTCGTTGATGAAGTTCAGTGAGTTCACTCTTCAGTGAGTGTGACTCTGAACTGAATGGTATTCATCAGTATAATGGCTTTAGCTTTGTACTCTTTGAGTAATAAGCTAAAGGATAACATCAAGGAGTAATCCATCAGAGGGCTCATCCTCAGCAGGTTAAATCATCAGTGAGTCTCTCAGTCTAAACACTTCAGCATGTATGCTTCTCAGTGAGCTAGCTGATAAGTGTTATGGACACTGAAGGTATGACTTTGATGGAATGTATTCAACTAACTTGTAATGGCTTTGACCTGTTCAAGTGGCAGTAATAACTGCATTAATGACCACGTTTAATTGGTCATGTAACCACTAATCCCTACTATTTTGGAGTCTAGTTATAGAGAGATTAATGGGCCGTTAATATCTTATAATTCCATTCACTAGGGCTTGAGTATATCTTCTATAAATAGGAGATCATCATTGCATGGAACATATATACTAAAAACATAAACACTTAGAAGCGAAGGGTTCTTGATTTGTGCCTAAAATAAGAACAAGCACTTGGTTTTATCCCAAAGAGGTATTCGTGTAACCCAGACATAAGGTTGAATAATCTTCTTTAGAAAGTGATTACACGACTTCAAGTGATATCCGGTAACTTTCATTGGTAATTAGTTAGCCATTGATTATCTTCACCCTAGGCTCATAACCACCAACAGAGAATATGTCACCACTACTTCTAGTCTTAACAGTCATGAGCTTCATACCCATGAGGTCCTTTGGTTGTAAAGAAATCATGCGTGACTCCTTGAGTAATTATTAGGGGTGTTCATAAGGCAGTTTAGTTTGGTTAGTTGGAAGATTTGAATTATTTATCACGAGGAGGGTGATTAATTTTACTACCTGAAACCGAACCGTACTAGGCGGGTAACCAGGCATGCGGGTACCTGAAGTGACCGGTTACCCATGGTTCGAGTCACGGTTAACCATTTTAGACGTTTAATCGTATTTAAATGTATAAATAATAACATGATATAGAACGTAAATTCCATTTTAATAAGATTAAATAACACTGAATAGATAAAAGTCATATAAAAGTTATCCCGTTACAATAATTTCATTCAAATATTCATACATAACATCAACAAAAAATATTTATTCGACGTTTATATATTACTATCACATTTATCAATTTCACATATATATCTTTAGAAATGTTTACATTATGAGCAAAAAAATTGTTATACAATAAAAGTAGTGCAAGAATATAATTAATACTTGTAAAATTATTTGAAAATTTAGTTAAGAAACCTTCATGTATATTATGCACAGTTCGGTTCGATTATCCATGAATATCTAAAAACAAAAACAGAAACCGAACCGTGATTAGCGAGTTTTTTTGGTTTTGGTTTTTGTCGGTTTCGGGTTCTTCGGTTTCGAGCTCGGTTCGTCAGTTTCTTTGATTTTTGAACACCACTAGTAATTATAGGACCTCCAAGATTCACCAATAAGACATCCAAGCTTTGCATGAGGCTCTCAAGTTCCAAGACATGCCAATTTTTTATTTTTTTCTACATTATACTATATGTATTTTCTATGTATTTAAAGAAACATGTAATCTAATGATCTACCAAGAACAAGAGAGAGAGAGATATCCAATGAAGAATGACTCAATTATCATTATTGATGATGTCAATAATAAGACTCTTTTAAAAACGTTTACTAGTATAGATATTGATGTAATTTTTTGGGTCTGTTTGGCAAGAGCTGTTACAGTGTTGTATGAGGCTATTATCTTTTTGTTTAAAAAATAATCTTCATCTAGAAATTGTTAGAATAGCTCGGTTTGGATAGGCAGGCTATTGCCTTTTAGTTCAAACCAAATAGCTCCAAATTTAAAAGCTCGTTGAAGAGCTTTTAATATTACTAGAGTGTTAAAAACTAAAATACCCATGATAAATGCTTAATTGTATACATTAAATACCCGGGATTTTGCCAAATAATGCCAAAAAGATAGAAATGTGTGTGCTTTTGTGTCTTAACGTGCAGGAAAGGATAATAAAGTCAAAAAGAGCAAAAACAAGCCAAAACCGACAAGAAACGGAAAAGACAAGTACAAGAGAGAGATTTGAGAAAAATTACCAAAGCCGGATCAGCCCGAAACAAGAAAAGAAAGTCAATGAAGACCCAAATGAAAGTCAAAGGTCCAATAGTGACAAGTTTTCAAAGTACAAGGGCTCATTTGAATGTTTTAAAGTCAAAGGACCAAAATTGCAAAAGATGAAAGTTGGTTATTAAGAGGGAAATAAAGGTTATCAACTACAAGGGCCAAAGTTGACAAGTTTCAAAGTTACTTTTACACTACAAAAGGAAAAATAAAACACAAGGACTGTTTGTGCAATTCTTCCAAAGTTTCAAAACTAAACACGCGGCTTAATTTCCCTAACAACTCTACAACAGTTTTTCCCGCCCAATTTCGAAACAAACCCAAATCCCTTTCTCTCCTTTTCCCGTTCCTCCCCACTTCACCACCTCGTATTTACACCACCTCCACGTCATTTCTATGACGTGGCAACCCCTAATTGGTCCGAACACCTCATGATTTGGATCCAACGGTTAAGATTCAAACTCAAGAGATCCAACGGCTATAAAGGATACAAGCTCTCATCCTCTCATCATCATCTCTCTATAAATAGAAGCTCAAGCATTCAGAGTTAGTGAGTAGTTAGAGTTTTTAGTTAAAAAATTTCCTTTGTAATTTTTCGTGTACTGTTCAACATTTTCTGAATTTAGCTTTTAAATCTTTCAAAATTCAGTTGTATTACTTGTTTAATCTCTTGTACCTTTCTTTAAAAGCAATAAAGCAAGTTTAGTTTAGTTTGTGTTCAAATTTTCAAGTAATAAGCTGTTTTGGATCAATAAGCTTGTAATAAGCTCATTGTAGCTTATTGAGTTCTCTTTAATTCTAAAGTAGTTCAAAGTTTATAAAAAGTCTTTTAAATACTGAATGTGTCAATTAGTGTTCAAAATTGTCCAGTTAAATTCAATTTGATTCAAGTTTGGAGGCTATTTGGAGTAATAAGCTCTTAAAAGCTTATTGAGCTTTTAAGCTGGTTTAGAGGCTAAGGTAGCCGTTAGGAACTTGATTTAAGGCTGCTCATTCAGAAAGAGCAGCCTAGTAGCCTGAGACTACAAAGTCAAGGTTTCAATTCTTATTTTCAATTTAGTATAAACTTAGCTTAATTAGATTTGCTTATTGCTTTTCATTTGCTTTCATATATGCTTAATCATGCTTGATTAGTTGTCTTTTATCTGTTTTGAGTTTTCATTGCTTAGTTATTGTTGAATCTTTCATTTCTTAAAAACTGTCATTATAAGTAGTATAAGCTAGCTGAGTAACTAGCTTATTTCTATAAATAAGCTATAGGTTTTAGTGCTTAAGTAGCTTAAGTAGGTGAGTTTTAGAGTAAGTAGATAAAAGGTTTTAGAAGTTTTAGTTTAAAAATAGAATTTAGATAAAAGAATAGGTTGGACAGTATTGGTTAAAGAGTGTTTGGGTTAAGCTGTTTTTGACTCTTAAAGTCAACAATATCCTGTCAAAACTCTTTACACAGTTGTGTTAGGCCATAATATCAAGCTTTAAATAAGTTTTAAAAGTTAGTTTGTTGAATTCAAAAATTTAGAGTTTAAAAAGCTTTGTAAGCACCAGGGCAGTTATAAGTTCAAGTTAGATTTAGTGATCAAGTGTTTCACAAGCATTTTAGAGTACAAATTGGTTTAGTGTTCACTCAAATAACATTAGTGTATGGTTTATATTGTCCTCACTTAGGAAACTATCTCTTGAAATCTAAAGCTTTGGCCAATTTGTATCAGCAACATCTGTTATATACTGGTGTTGCTTGTTAACTTTTCTAGTTGTCTTTAAGTTTTTTAAAAATTTGGAGTTAGAAGGTTTAGAATTAAAACTATCTTAGAAGTACCCTAGTTAGTTTTTACATAATTATCTTTTAATCTTCATTGTTAAGCTTTCGTTTAGCTTAAATTTTCCTGTAAAAGTAGCTTTATCAACAGCTTAGATTTTCAGCATTTATCTCCTTTGATTTCTAAGTTTTAATTGTTTTTATCAAAAAACCTTTTAGCTAGGTGTACTCAATAGTCATAGAATAGCTTATTTCCAAAATATTAGCTTCTAGGATTTAGTAATAAGCTAGATAGCTTATTAAGTTTAGCTTAAATTCAGTCAATAAGCTGAGTTTTAGATTTTTAAGTTCAAATTTCTCATTAATCTTGTATACCTTTAGCTTATTTCTTGCTAGACATCCTTAGTATACATCTTAAGCTTCATTTAGCAACTTTTAGTTTTAACTTTCATTTAGAATTAAGCTAGAAATAAGCTAAAGATTGAAATAGCTAGTTAAGGCTTAGTTTCTGTTGTGCAGTGTTAAAAGCTAATTTTTTAGCTTATTCAGTTGATAAAAGTCAAAAGTGCTTTTGTTAAAGTTGTAGTCTATAAGCTCAGGTATAACTTTATAGTTTTAAGTTTTAGCTGATTCTCATTTTTTAAATAAGCCAAAAATAAGCAATATCGTAGAGTCTAATTTGTATTTTCTTAATAGTTTAAGGTTACCCGTTTTAACTAGAGTGTAAATTCTAGACAGTTTTCCCGCCTACCCTTTACTTTCAATCCTTACACTTTCTACCCTGTCTTTTTAGGTAAAATAAAATAGTTTTAATATTTTCATAATTAGTTTTTAAAAATTAGGGTTAGGTTTTTAATTGACAAAATTAGGGTTCAATTAGTTTATAAAAATTGGGCATTTTTGTTCCATTAAATTTCTGCAAGATTTTTAAGTAGTTAAATACTGCAATTTTCATTTTTTTTTACTGATAATTTGGTTTATTCTAGGAATTTAAATAGATTTTTAGTAATTTCTTTTTCTTTAAAAAATCATAGAAAATAGAAAAATGTTTGGAAAAATCTAATTCTTTTTGGTATAATTTTCTTTTTCAATCTAGTATTTAATGAAAAATAATAAGTAGAATTTAGTGTTAATTTTATAGATAAAAAGGTTTATTTTTTTAGTAATTATTTTTCTTTAAAAATTATAAAAAAATTCAAAAATAGTTAAAAAAAGTCTAGTTCTTTTTCCTAGAAAATTTTCTTTGTATATTGTGTATTTTTAGGTAAAAAGTTTGTTAAGAGTAGTGCCTTAGATTTTAAATTTCAGTTTTAGCTCACGTTTTTAATTTTCATGCATTAAAATTTCGTGCTAGTTAATTGTCTTTAGTTTGTGCTATTATAATTCGTAGTGTAATCAAAAGTTCAAAAATCCTTTATCATTCTTAACTCGAATCCGAACTATTCCCAAATCTCAATTCACGATTTCGTTGGGACACGACCCCTTAGCGAGAGAGAAGAATACTACCCGCCCTGTTCGGTTAAAAAATATACGTATTGTGTTTCTGTTAGTGGATTTTATCTTTTTATTTTCTTGTTTGAGAAGTATATGGAAAGAAGTTTTAACGGATTAATACTATATATATATAAATTTGACTAGTGCTTATACACGCAACCAAATTTTGGCGCCGTTGCCGGGGATCTCGTGAACGATTTTTGAGGATATTCGTTGAAGTAGAGTTTTGAAGACCCTTCCTTCTTGGAAGTTACTTTGCTATTTTTGTCTATACTTTAAAAAACATTCATTAATTCGATTCCTATCGAATTAGTTAAAAAAATAAATAAAATAAATAAAACAAATTTTGGAACTACTATCCATCTTAAACCATTCAAATGTAAACAACAAATTAATCGTGAGTTACTTGCGAAGGTACGACGGACCTTTGAGTTTACAAGCATTTAAGGTGAGTTTAAAGAAAAGTGATGCTACTTGCTATGGAAGTTCTAAGTAGTCATTGCGGCTCGCTAAGCTTTTCCGCTCACTTGTGCGTAATCTTGGAGACTTATCGTGAAGCTTGTAATAAACGGTTACCAAAAATATTTTTGTTTTCCTTCTTAATAAATACTAAAAAATTTAATTTTCCCCAAAAAGAATCTTCTCAATCTCAAATTCTTTAATTATCTTATGTATTATTCGGAAAAGCTAAAAATATTCTTCTTATTCCTCTTATTTGTTTAATTCTCATTTTCCTTATCCTCGATAATGTTTAATTCTTATGGCGCCTAATCGTTCAAAATCCCTTTATGCAATCAAAGAATGTTCAACTTGTGGAAGTTGGTACACTAAAGAATGTTGTTCGATAGGAAATCTTAATGACCAGATCATTGTTCCCGTGCCCGACTCTTCTCTGCATTGTGCGGTGTGTGGAACCCCGGTCGATGGTCCGTATTGTCATGGATGTACTCTTATACGTATGAAATTCGAAAAAGATTTGTTTACATATTGTGTTGATAATGGAGTTTTCCAAAACTTTCAAGATACTTCCGAGTCATCCAATGACAATACCAACGTTGTTAATGCTCCTCGAGAGCCAAGCGTTGTTGATCAAGACCCCGGTGTGAATATTTCACAAGATCCTCCACAAATCGATCATAATTGTTGTTATGAGTGCGGTGATTCATTAAATGGGATTTTTTGTCAAAAATGCATTTGTGAATTTTGTGGAAAAGGTGCTCATTTCGGTTACAATTGTCCACCAAAAGATCCGATCATTTCTGAGCTGGAACCGTGTTACAATCAAAACTTTAGTGATAATAATTATCCACAAAATTCACCGAATTTTTCTCAACAATATCTTGTTTGTGCTTATTGCGGGGGTCCACACTTTGATTATCAATGTCAACCGTTGAACCAAAATTTCTATGAACCTAATCCGAGTTATAATTCTAATTTTTCCGGGTTTGACCAACCACAACCCCCGCAATACTCCATCGATCATCAAGAAGCTCTCGTTAAAATGCTAGAAAAGCTTGAAGAAATAAAACAAGATCAAAGAAAGAAAAGGGAGGATATGAGTAGCGAGGAAATGAGGCATGAGCAACAGTTGGTCTATGATGAGATTAGATATATTACAAATGAATTGGAGTATAAGAGATTTCGAGGTGAGGAGATTAATGAAGAATATGAGAGAGATTGTGAGAATAGAATTGATAAACTTAAGATAGATTTTAATGAATGGGGCAGCAAAATTCAGAAAAAGGAGCAAGCTTACAAGGAAGAAAGGAATGCTGCTGCCCGTCGTTGCATGCTTTTGATTACTTTTGATGACGATGATGATTCTATTCCTTTAGGAGATATTATTGCTCGATCTAAAGCAATTACACCAGATTTACCGATAGAGGAGCCCGATAACTTTCTAAGTATGGGGGACGAGCATCTTGACACTATTCCTAGTGTTGAGTACCTTGTCCCAATCCCAAGAGAGTCCGAGGGTCTTTCCGACAATGGAAGCGAGTGTGATATGCCTGTTTGTGATGAATCTTCTCCGATTTTTATGGTTTTTTCTAATCCTCTTTTCGATTCTAACGACAACTTCTCTAGTGATGATGAGTCATTATCCGAAGAGGAAATTCAAAAGGATGAATTTAATTCTTTCTCCAATCCTCTTTATGATATTGACGATGAAATCATTACAAATGAAAGTAATCTTCTTTCTAAAAAGGATTTAGACGAAATTATTCTAATTCCACCGGGAATTGATGAACCATGTTTTAATGCCGAATCTGATCTTTTAGAATCTCTACTAAATCGTGATTCTCCGATTGATTCTACAAAGACCGATTCTATTTTTGATGAATTTTCTTTTCCTCGACTTCCGGAAGAACATAATTCTGAAAATGTTGATACAATTATCGAGTCTCTCTCTTATTCTCCTATCCCCGTTGAGGATAGTGACTCTCTTATGGAGGAGATCGATTTATTTCTTACTTCCGATGACTCGATGCCACCGGGCATTGAGAGCGACGATTATGACTCGGAAGGGGATTTTCGTTTTCTTAAAGAATTGCTTATCAATGATTCTTCTTCCCTTCCCGAAAATGAGTCATATAACCTTGATAGTTTTGATAATCCGGAATCACCGGTTGTTAAAAGTTGTTTTGATTTTGAGCCCGTAGCGGCCGTGACGAATGATTTTGATGTGCTTAATAATGATGAATCTTTTGATTCGGGGGAAGGTGAAAAGGTTGATTCTCTAAATGATGAAGAGGAAGATTCCTTCACATTTACTATTCGATCTTTTCTACCATTTGTCACCTATCCCGAGGTTTTAACCACATCTTACTCCACGGAGAGTGAAGATAAAGTTTTTAAACCAGGAATTTTTGATAATGTGCTTACAAGAAAGAGTTCTTTAACTCTTGATATTTTTGACCCACTCCACCCACCCTTAATGGACTTGAATGTTACCAAAGCATTTTCTGGGTTCAAATTTTCTCTCTTGAAAATCTTTTCTAAAAAGTTTTTTGAACCCGGAATCAAAAATGCCACAGTATATCTTTCATACTTAGTTTGGGGAGGTTTCCACCTTTTGGAATTTCTTCAACCCCATTACTATCCACCATGATAACCTAGTTTGGGGAAAGAGTCAAGCGAAGGGGACTCTATAATAAACAAGCGCTTCGTGGGAGGCACCCCATGCTTATCTTTTTTAT
>BQNB010078798.1:0-20039 GCA_026074375.1 Tanacetum coccineum | reverse complement strand
GCAAAAAAAGTAAGATGGAACATATCTCTGATGCCTTCTTAAATGAAGAATGCTCCGTAATTGTTCAAAACAAGCTCCCACCTAAACTGTGTGATCCCAAAAGCTTTCTAATTCTGTGTACCCTAGCAGGTTCAGCTAAATATCCCGCCTTGGCCGATCTTGGCGTAAGCATCAACCTGATGCCATATTCGATATATGCGTCACTATCTAAATATACCTTGAAACCTACAAGGGTGAGTATCCACTTAGCTAATCATACTTACCAATACCTAATGGGATTTGCTGAGAACATGCTCCTCCAAGTAGAAAAAATCATATTTCCCGTAGATTTTGTTATCCTACAAATGGAGGAGGATGACAAAGTTCCTCTCATTTTAGGAAGACCATTTTTGCACATCGTTGATGCTATCATCCGAGTTAAAAACAAAGAACTCAATCTTGGAGTCGGAGATGATAAGATCACCTTCTTGATTGACAAACCTATGAAACATTCTCACTCTAATGATGACACATGCTTCCCCATGGATGTTATTGACGAATTAACGAAGGAAGAGTTGGATGCATTGCTCTATGATTCTAAAGAATTCTCCAACACATCGAAAAAAATCAACGAATCATCTCTCAACAAGGAATTCGAAGAATTCATGGTAGTCGATGTCAAAGAAATTCCTGAACAAGATCCACCAACTAATCTTTTATCCAAGATCCACCAACCAATCTTGAGATGAAACCTCTTCCCAAACATCTAGAATATGCTTTTCTAGAAAAAGATTCTCTTCTTCCAGTAGTTATATCCGCTCTGCTCAAAGACGATGAAAAGAAACGTCTTGTTCCCATTCTTAAGAGACACAATGAAGAATTTGCTTAGAAAACATCCGATATTCCGGGCATTAGCCTATCTTTTTACAAGCACAAAATCAACTTTGAAGATGACGCCAAACCCGTCATTCAAATACAACGTCGACTTAACCCAAACATGAAAGAAGTTGTGAAAAAAGAGATTATCAAACTTCTCGATGCCGATATCATCTACCTCATCGAAGATAGTCCTTGGGTAAGTCTTGTACACTGCGTACCCAAGAAAGAAGGATTGATCGTTGTGACAAACGAGAAGAATGAACTTGTCCCTACAAGAACTATCATCGGTTTGCGTGTTTTTATTGACTACCATAAGTTAAACAAAGCCACCCGAAAAGATCATTTTCCTCTACCCTTCATGGATTAAATGCTGGAAAGGCTAGCAGGAAACAAATTCTTTTTCTTTCTTGATGGATTCTTCCAAATCCCAATCGAACCTACCGATCAGGAAAAGACCACATTCACTTTCCCCTATGGAACCTACGCTTACAAACGTATGCCTTTTGGTCTTTGCAATGCACCAACCACTTTTCAGAGGTGCATGATCGCTATCTTTTAAGACATGCTAGAAACCTCCATGGAAGTTTTCATGGATGATTTTTGGTATTTGGAGATTCATTCGATTCCTGTCTTGTAAATCTTGAACAAATGCTCATCTGATGCAAACAAGTTCATCTTGTTCTAAACTAAGAGAAGTGTCACTTTATGGTGACAGAAGGAATTGTGCTAGGATACAAAGTCTCCAGTGCAGGATTAGAAGTCGACAAGGCAAAAATCGATGTGATAGGCAAACTTCCACCACCCTCAAAGCCGTTAGGAGTTTTATCAGACATGGAGGATTCTATCGTCGATTCATCAAAGACTTTTCCAAAATCTCCCGTCCAATGACGAAACTTCTTGAAAAAGACGTAGTCTTTGACTTCAATAAAGAATGCATCGAGGCATTCGAATTGCTCAAAGAAAAGTTAACAAATGCACTGATTATGGTTTCACCAGATTGGTCGCAACCGTTTGAACTTATGTGCGATGCAAGTGATTTTGTTGTTGGAGCTGTGCTCGGATAACGCGAAGGAAAACACTTTCGTCCTATCCATTTTACCACAAAACTCTCAACAATGCACAACAAAATTATACGGTAACTGAGAAAGAACTACTTATCGTAGTCTTCGCGTTTGATAAATTTTGATCGTATCTTGTTCTCTCAAAAACCGTTGTTTTCGCAGACCACTATGCGTTGAAATATCTGTTTGATAAGCAAGATGTTAAACCACGCCTTATCCGATGGATTTTACAACTCCAAGAATTTGATATTAAGATCAAAAATAGAAAAGGAGCAGAAAATGTTGTGGCAGACCATTTGTCATGCCTTGAAAATCCAAACCTTAAGGAATTGAGGGATGAAGATATCGATGATAACTTCCCTAACGAAACCCTTATGAATGTCTCATCGAACGATGAAGGTGGTGCTCCCTGGATCGCCGATTTCGCCAACTATCTCGTTGGAAAAATTCTCAGAAAAGGTTTAACTTACACTCAGCGATGTAAGTTCTTTTCGGAACTTAAGCATTATTTCTGGGATGATCCATATCTCTTCAAAATGTACCCCGATGGGATGATCAGGAGATGTGTTTATGGTTTTGAGACCAGAAAAATTCTTGATGAATGTCATCATGGCCCGACCGAGGGACACTATGGTCCTTCCACCACAACAAAGAAAGTATTTGATGCTGGGTTCTTGGTATGTGCTTAAATACACATACCTTTATCTTAATAAACGAGCTTAATTAACCAAAAACGGATATAAAATACCAAATATATGCTTGTTTTGTATTATTTACTATACTGGTAACGGATATCGACAAAAAGACAAAAACAAAGCCAAATTAGACAAAACCGAGCACTCTATTAGAAAGAGCACGAGATTACGAGTCTGACGGTGCATTCATCTCTTATTGGGCCGACCCGACACCATTTATATAGGTCAAACCGACCCATACTTATTAAAAGATTAAGACTTAACAACTCTTGATAAGTCTAGCCCAAAAAGCTCAGCCCAAGACCATATGAAATGGATCCGGCCTAAGTCTTAGACAAATGGAGAAAGTTTTAAAACGATATGAAGTTCATCATCGTTTTGCTACAACTTACCATCCACAGACAAGCGGCCAAGTTGAAAACTCCAACAAAGCTTTAAAGAGAATTCTCGAAAAAACAGTCAAAGATAACCCTTCCGTTTGGTCGAGGAAACTTGATGACGCTCTGTGAGCATTTCATACGGCATAAAAAACACCAATTGGCACTACGCCATATCGGTTATTATACGGAAAAACATGCCATTTGTTATTCGAAATCGAACATCGTGCCTACTAGGCTTTAAGAAGCTGTAATCCCGATCTCAAACTCGCAGGAGAAAAATGATTTTTGCAATTGCATGAACTCGATGAATTGAGACTCCAAGCGTATGAGAATTCCAAGCTTTACAAAGCTCAAACCAAAGCTTATCATGATAGGAAGCTTAGAATCCAGAAAGAATTCAAAGATGGGGATAAAGTTCTCTTATACAATTCAAAGTAAAAGTTCAAAGCTCCAAAACTCATATCAAAATGGTATGGACCATCAGGTACAAACAAGGTTTTCCGTCTGGTTATGTCGATTATATGACAAACATGGAGGAAGCTTCATTGTCAATGGACATCGTGTTAAACTGTACTATGATGAGGAGCAGATTAATGAGCTGACAACCAAAGAAATTCACCTCATGTGCGAATAAGGAAAAATGAAAGCTATTTCATTCATGGCACCATTTCCGGCAGACTATCGCGAAACCATGCCATGGGTCGCAGAAAAGCCGTTCATATACAACGTAATGGAAAACACTTACAACGAAGCTAAGCTGTATGACCTTGATGAAACCAGCGAAGGAATATTTAAAGGAAATTTCCTTTATGTCAAAAAGGATCCGAGTAAGAAATCTCCACTCGGGGAAAAATGAAACTCAAGAAGTATGAGTCCGGCTGATGACTTGGTAATAAAATAAGCGCTCCTCGGGAGGCAACGCGTGAATTTTCAGTGTTTTATGTATTTTAATTTATCGCATTACTTCCAAATTTTACACCCGTATCTTTTAAAACAATGTCAAGCTTAAGTGTGGGGTGTAATCCACAAAAAATCAAAAAATATGGTGTTTTTCATAGTTTTGTGTAAAAGATAACTCGCAGGTTGTATGACGCTATAGCATGTGGAGCTTCAATACAAATGCATGCCCCGGATATCTGTTCTCTCGTTTACTCTATTTCCCTATTTTTATGCTTTGTTTTTGTTTTATTGCATTGAGGTTCAATGCTAAACTTAATGCGAGGGAGTAAATAGGGACAATGAGGCATATTTTAAATTTCCACATGTTTGGCCAATTTAAATTGGTGTGCTATTTTCCTAGTAATCTAGTTGTTTTCACACTTTTAGGATATATATTATAATAACTAGATTAATCAACAGGTAAAATATGTAATTTTTGAAAAATTAAGATGTGTTCCGATTACTATTGCAAACTATTCTGGGATCGATAACATTTGCTAGCACATATTATAACCCTTCCACTAAATTGTGAGGATTCGAGCCTATTTTATATATAGCATACATCTTTTTATGCTTGAATCTTTTTGCTATAAGTGTGCATGTGATTTTATTTATTCTAGAACTTGTGCTTGTAAATCATTACGATTACCGCAATAAGATCATACTTGTATGATAATAAGTGTATGCGTGTAATAAAGAAGCAATTTATGAAACCAAATGGCCTTTGTTGGGAATTATAGATTTGATAAGACAAAAGAACAAAAGAATGAAACAAGAAGGACTTAATCGACAGATTGGGAAATTACAAGATGTAACTTAAAGAAGGACTTAATGATTGGGAAGTTACAAGATGTAACTTAATGATGGACTTAATGATAACTTAATGATGGACTTAATGATAATTAATAGCATTAATGATGGACTTAATGATAATTAATATCATTAATGTGGTTTGAATACTAATTAATGTTGATAAGTGTCAATTAAGTTTTCCTTTGTAACGTCTTATGGTCTCTATTATATAAAGAGACATAGACTCATAGGTTTGATATCCATCCATAGAAACATCGACTGATGAGAGTCGAATAGTAAAAGTGTGTGTGTGTACACAAAGTTAGTTAGTTAGTTAGTTAGTTAGTACACCATCGTAATTGTTGGGAAATACAAGTCAAAAGGTCAAAGTACTGCTAAATGAAAGATCGAAGTACTGCCAGTCAAAGATCGAAGTACTGCCGGGGATATAGGAACTATAAAGTTTAAACGGTTGTGTGGTGGCATGATCATAAGTTAAGGGGAAGCTATCTACAAAGGATGATTTTGTTTCATTCAGGGAGATGATTACATCTCAACTTCAGGGGAAGCTTAGGCTTTTAAGAAAATTACGGTCGTGCAAGAAACAATGTTGTTTTTGTCATCATCAAACTAAGGGGAAATTGTTGGGAATTATAGATTTATAAGACAAAAGAACAAAAGAATGAAACAAAAGGACTTAATCGACAGATTAGGGAAACTTACAAGAATGTAACTTAAAGAAGGACGTTAATGATTGGGAAATTAAAGATGTAAACTTAATGATGGTACTGTAATGCGATCAACTTAATGAGGACTTAATGATAATTAATAAGCGCTTATTGATGGACTTAATGATAATTAATATCATTAATGTGGTTTGAATACTAATTAATGTTGATAAGTGTCAATTAAGTTTTCCTTTGTAACGTCTTATGGTCTCTATTATATAAAGAGACATAGACTCATAGGTTTTATATCATCCCAATAGAAACATCGACTGATGAGAGTCGAATAGTAAAGGTGTGTGTGTGTACACAAAGTTAGTTAGTTAGTTAGTTAGTTAGTACACCATCGTAATTGTTGGGAAATACAAGTCAAAAGGTCAAGTACTGCAAAATAAAGACAAAGTACTCTGCTAGTCAAAGATCGAGGTACAAGCCCGGGAGAAATAGGAAACTATATAAGTTTTAAACTTTGTTTTAGCATTTATTTGTAGCGCGCGAGAGAGATTATGATAAGTTATCAATTAGTGTTTTATGATATACAAGGACTGTACAATCTACTAGAGGTCTCCTTATGTTTATAAAAGGAATCTCTAGGAAGATATTCAAGATAAAGAACAACATAGAAAAACACTAAGTTAAGAGAATTAGATATTAGTATTAGGATCCTCAATTTAGGCAGATTCCAAAGGTTTAATAAAAGAAATCCGTTTTGAGAACTATTGTGTGTTCTTCTAAGACTGCCAACAGATTCCGCATCAGTTGACAATTATATCAGTGTTTCATTAAGGAATAACGATCCTACACAAGTGGTATCAGAGCTTGTAAGAGACTCTGATCTAGCTAACTTTTAAATCAATCGAAATCCTTTCTAACTCATAAAAGATAGTCTGAAACAGAACCTATCCCTCCCACCATCACCGTTTACTGCACTCAGAATCCTATAAATCAAAGAAAGTGAATATTGAACCTATGGTCCATGAAAGAAGCTACAGTACAGTTGCTATCACTGATCACATACTATGTGGACATAATCACAATGGAAACCAAACCACAACTGATCCTCATCTCGCCTCAGATGTCTGCTCCAAAGACTTCACTTGCTCTAAAACGCAAGAAGAAACAATGAGAAAAGCCCTTACTATACTAGCATTCTCTGCCCATACCTATAAGACATCTTCTCATTTTTCATGATGCGATTAGATGCATGATCATTTATGAAAGCCATAAAAGCAAGATTTGGAGGAAACGAAGCATCAAAGAAGATGCAAAAAATCTGTTAAACAACAATTTGAGACATTTACTATTTGATCTCGGGAAGAACTAGATTTCCACATTCCAAATCTTGAGAGCGAACACTACTGCTCCAAGTTCCAAATCATGAGTCGTATAGTTCTTCTCATGAATTTTTAATTGTCGTGATGCATAAGCAATCACCTTCTCTCTTTGCATCAACACAACGCCCAAACCTTTGATTAAAGCATCACAGTATGTGATAAAATCTTTGCTTCCTTTAGGTAAAGCCAGAATTGGTGCACTACACAACTTCTGCTTCAATAGTTAAAACGCTGCTTCTTGTTTGTCTCCCCAAACGAACTTGACCTTCTTCTTAGTAAGTTTGGTCATTGGCTTGGCGATCTTCGAAAATCCTTCGATGAATCTTCAGTAATACCCAGCAAGACCTAAAAATTGATGAATCTCCATTGGTGTTTTAGCAGATGTCTAATCTTTTATGGATTCGATCTTGGTGAGATCTACGTGAATGCCTTGACTATCAATCATGTGGCTGAGAAATTATACCTTGGGAAGCCAAAATTCTCATTTAGAGAATTTAGCGTACAACTCCTCTTTCTTAAGCAATTCTAGAATTGCCTTAAGATGTTCTTCGTGTTCCTTCTTGTTCTTGGAGTAGATAAGGATATCGTCAATAAAGACAATCACAAATTTATCTAAAAATGGCTTGCACACGCGGTTCATGAGATCCATAAATACCGATGGTGCGTTCGTCAAGCCAAATGACATAACTTGGAACTCATAATGACCATATCGAGTTCTGAATGTCGTCTTCGGATTATCTTCTTCCCGTACTCAGAGCTGGTGATAACCTAATCGTAAGTCTATTTATAATAAACACTAGATCCTTGTAGTTGATCAAATAAATCGTTGATCCTTGGGAGTGGATAACGATTCTTCATTTTTAGCTTGTTCAGCTCTCGGTAGTTGATGCACATTCAAAACGATCCATCCTTCTTTTTGACAAACAAGACCGGAGCTCCTTATGGTGAGGAACTGGGTCTTATGAAGCCCTAGTCAAATAGTTCTTGGAGTTGGTCCGATAATTCCTCCATTTCAGATGGGGTGAACCGATAAGGTGCCCGTGCTACAGGTGCAGCACCAGGTATCAAATCAATTTGGAATTCCACTTGTTGAGTCGGTGGAAGACCCGACAAGTCCTCAGGAAATACCTTGGGAAAATCTCGAACGATCGGTACGTCCTCAAGTCGCTTCTTCTCCGACTTGTCTTCAGTCTCCTTTGTAGTGACATGTGCCAAAAAGATAGGACATCCCTTTAGCATGTACTTTTGCGTTTTAGTGCATGAGATGATGTTCAAATGAGTCTCGTTCCCCCGGTCGCTTCCGTCACCGTGAACAATCAACGTTTCATTTCCCCAGGGAATACGAACGATTTTCTCGGCACAAACGATGACAGCTTGGTACTTTGCCAACCAATCCATATCGATAATGACGTCGAGACTACCAAGTTCTATGGGAATTAAGTCTATGTTGAATGGGTGATTTAAGAAATTTAATATACAACCCCGAATGATAGCGTTTAACCCAATTATTCTTCCGTCATCTAGTTCAACATCATAATAATGATCTAAGGTAGTTGGTGTGATATCAATTTGGGAACTAAATGCAGTAGACATAAAGCTTCTATCGGTACCAGTATCAAATAAGGCAGAAGCATGGCGGTTGTTTAGAAGGAACGTACCCGTCATGACGTTGGAGTCTGGGTTTGTCCCTGCACGACCTATCGCATACACCTTTGCTGGAGCATTGCCATTTCTACCTTGGTTACTATGGTTGTTGTTTTTTAGCTTTGGACAATCCCTCTTGAAATGTCCCTAGGCTCCACATTCATAGCAAGTAGGCTTCTGACCTGCCCCAATGCCCCTTTGGTTGTTAGCAGTGTTGGCATTGGCAGTACTCCTATAGTCGCGAGCCAGATGGCCAGCTCGGTTGCACTTGTGGTATTTAGGAGCACATGGACCATCGTGGTGATAGTTTCATTTAGCGCATAGGGGTTTAGATCCCCCGTATGGCTTCTTCTCACCAGATCCTGCAGTGTAGGCCCAGCCAGTATTTTGCCTCTTGTTTTGTTGTTGTTGTTGGTTATCATCTTGCTTTCTTTTGTTCTCTGTCTGACGTTAAGTAAAAGTACGGATTTTCTTATCTATCAGTTCAGTTGCTATTTCAATCGCCTCTTGCATTGTCTTAGACTTTGATGCTACTACACTTTCGTGGATCATGTCGGGCAAACCACTGACATATCTCTCAATCTTGTCAGACTCTTCAGGAAATATTCTAACACACAGCAATGCCAGTTCCTGATAACGTTGGTCATACCCTATCATGTCGGTACCTTTCACTTTCAAATTCCACAACTCAGCCTCTAGTTTCTTAATCTCGAACCTCGGGCAGTACTTGTCAGCCATTTTCTTTTTCAGGTATGTCCAAGTTATTGCATACGCAACATCATAACCAACAGTCCTAACGTAGGAGTTCCACCATGTTAGAGCACCTACAAGGAGGGTACAAGTGGAAAACTTGATTTGGTTCTCCACCGAGCAGTTGCTTATACTAAACACCTTGGTATGTCCAAGTCATTGCATACGCAACATCAGCATCACGTGCTGCCAAAGAATCAGTAACACCTTGGTCGATCTTTGCCTTAAGTTGGGCATTAGTCACAGAAGTAGTGGCAGTGGTATCAGCGGGGTTGGCTCTGGTGGTTCTTTTTGGTGCCATTTTCTTCAATCACAATAAAATATAATACCCGTTAGATTTTGTAAAATCATAACCATGACATGATATATACACAATAAGTAAAATGAGATCACAACACACAGTGAAATATAAACTGAATTGAAATTTACAATGGTGTAACTAAATCGACATTCATTCATAAGAAATTTGATTACAGACATGACATAATACCATCATTCCATATATAATCTCGAAACATACATGACCTGATTCAGTTACAAAATGATCACTATGATTAGGTTACAAAAGGAAATATAAATAACCTAAAGCCTTACTAGCCGGGAGTTAACCCGTAATACTTAGTAGGCTAATATAATATAGCTATAACATAACCAAATCTACGAACTGCTACCGGCCTCCTCTGGTATCTCTAGCAATGCTGGACCGTTAGCGGGTCCTAACTATCCCTGCAGTGTGGTATGTGCTTAAATACACATACCTTTATCTCAATAAAACAAGCTTAATTAACCAAAAACAGATATAAAATGCCAAATATATGCTTGTTTTGTGTTATTTACTGTGCAGGTAACGGATATCGACAAAAAGACAAAAACAAAGCCAAATTGGACGAAACCGGACACTCTATTGGAAAGAGCACGAGATTACTAGTCCGACGGTGCATTCATCTTTTATTGGGCCAGCCTGACACCATTTATATGGGTCGAACCGACCCATACTTATTAAAAGATTAAGACTTAACAACTCTTGATAAATCCAACCCAAAAAGCTCAACCCCAGGACCATATGAAATGGATCCGGCCCAAGTCTTAAAAAGAAAAAGAAAAAAAAGAAGATAATGAATCTAGGCCCAAAAACAAGAAGTGAAGAAAACCTACATTTCTCCTATAAAATGGAACGCATCAGCCAAAGATTTGGAGATACATCTTTCATATCACATCTTTTTCATATAATAGTTTAATATCTTATCATCTTTAGAGGCATCTTTTACATCTTTTTGTTATACATCTTTATTAATTTTTTTTCAATTCGTTGAATACGAGTAACAATATTTAGATTAGATTATTACTTCTATGAATTTTTCCATTAAGTTCTATTGTAATAGATTATGTTTAATTTGTAACGCACCTTTTGATTTATCGAAGTATGTTTCCAGTTGATTGATTGTTGATTCAAAAGGTATAAAAGACGATTTTCCATGTTTGATGATTCATTTGTTTGGTCTCTTATTAAGCCTGCTTATAACTTATTCAGTTACTCGATTTGGAACTGGGTTGATGTTCGAGATAGCTTATCCATATCTATTTCGATGTGGCTTATTTCATATAGCATATTTAGTTTTACTTTTCACTTTGCTTATTTTAGATAAGTTGTTTCTCTTTATATCTTGGCTTATTTTGTTCCTCCTATCCATGTGGCTTTTATTATGGCTTAATCTATTGGCTTATTTCTTTTCGATATAATAACTCGCCTTTTATTCGATTAGCTGATTACTAGTTTATTCCTAAAAAAAGATAGAAAAAACATGGCATAACTAGATTCGAACCAAGGACCTCATTTTCACATCCCCATGGTGTTTACCATTAGACTAGGACTCTTTTATTGTTATAGTTTAAAAATGGTTATTAATATAGGTTTTAAGGAATAGCTTAGTTTTAATATTAGGCAAATCAACTTATTATAGATTATCTACAAAGTTTGTTTTAATTTATTTTCTTAAAATTTCATTCTCTAATTAGTTTTTTTTAATTAGTTCTTAAAAATAGTTTTAAAATAGTCTTCTAGTTAGAATTGAACTCGTTTTAAAACTGTAGCTTATAGTTTATATTCCCGTCAACGTTTTTTTGTGCTTAATTTGTAATTGCTTTAATTGTTACTTGCCTTTGTTTGTTTTTGCATTATAATTGTAGAAATAGAAACCAAATCAAAAATCTTTAACTATTCAAAATCCCGATCACAAAATTCAACAAAAAGTTTAATTCACGCCTCGTCGGAACTAAAACAACCCGAGAAACGACTAGAAAGGTTCACTTTCGAAATCGATACTTCCGAAATTATATTTTATTTGTGAATTGGTTTATCGCTTTGGTTAAAAGTGATTTGCTAATTTATCTATATTATATAATATATTAATATATATAAATATATTATATATATTATATATATATATATATATATATATATATATATATATATATATATATATATATATATATATATATATACACACTATTGACTCGATCAGTTCTGTTGGCCAACAATTTTTAAAGAGGCTCATAATCTCGCTCAAAACTGTGATGCTTGCCAACGTTCTGGTAGCCTTTCACGTAGAGATGAGATGCCTCAAAACAGCATCCAAGTTAGTGAAATATTCAAAATATAGGGAATCGATTTCATGAGACCATTCCTTAAATCCCATAAGTTCGAATACAATCTCGTTGCTATTGATTACGTGTCTATATGGTCAGAAGCTGAAGCTTTACCCACCAACGATGCACGAGTTGTAATAAATTTTCTCAAGAGACTTTTCTCTCGATTTGGCATTCCCAAAGCTTCGATAAGTGACAGAGGTACTCACTTCTGTAACAAACAAATGGAGAAAGTCTTAAAACGATATGGAGTTCATCATCGTTTTGCTACATCGTACCATCCGCAAACCAGTGGGCAACTTGAAAACACCAATAGAGCCTTAAAGAGAATTCTCGAGAGAACGGTCAAGGATAACCCTTTTGTTTGGTCTAGGAAACTTGATGACGCTCTATGGGCATTTCGCACGACATACAAAACACTAATTTAAACTACACCGTACCGATTGTTGTACAGAAAAACATGTCATTTACCGCTCGAAAGCGAACATCGTGCTTACTGGGCCCTCATAAGCTGTAACCCTGATCTCAAAATTGCCGACGAAAAATTATTTTGGCAATTGCATGAACTCGATGAATTGAGACCCCAAGCGTATAAGAATTCCAAACTCTACAAAGCTCAAACTAAAGCTTATCATGATAAGAAGCTTAGGATCCGGAAAGAATTCAAGGCCGAAGATAAAGTTCTCTTAAATAATTCAAAGTACAAGTTTAAAGCTCCAAAACTCATATCAAAATGGTATGGACCATTTGTGGTCAAACATGGTTTTCCATCAGGTTATGTCGAGTTATATGACAAACATGAAGGAAGCTTCATTGTCAATGGACATCGTGTTAAACTTTACCATGATGAGGAGCAAATAAATGAGTTAACAACTGAGGAAATTCACCTCATGTTAGAAGAAGGAAAAATGAAAGCTATTTCATTCATGGCACCGTTTCCAGTAGACTACCACAGAACCATGCCATGGGTCGCAAAAAAACCATTCATATACAACATAGTGGAAAAACACTTGCAACGAAGCTAAGCTGTATGACCTAGATGAAACTGGCAAGGGAATAGTAAAAGGAAATTTCCTTTACATCAAAAAGGACTCGAGTGAGAAATCTCCACTCGAGAAAAAATGAAGGCAAAGGAGTATGAATCCGGCTGATGACTCATTAATAAAATAAGTGCTTTTCGGGAGGCAACCCATGTATTTTTAGTATTTTAATTCCTAGTTTTACTTCAAATGTTTACACCCCAATCTTTCAAAACCATGTCAAATCTTAAGTGTGGGGTGTAGCGTTACTTCCAAAAAAATGAAAAACAACAAAAAAAATCCAAAAATATTATGCATTTTCGTAGTTTATATAAGATTACTGCAAGTGATGATACCAGAAGCACATAGAGCTCAAGTGCAATTGCTATGCCCGGATATCTGGTTCTCTCTTACTCTTATTTTCCTATTTTATGCTTTGATTTGTTTTGTCGCATTGAGGGCAATGCTAACCTTAAGTGTGGAGAGTAAATAGGGAAAACGAGGTATATTTTAAAATTTTATATTTTTGGGCCAATTTTAAATTTTGTGTGCCTGTTTTCCCTCGTAATCTAGTTGTTTTCATGCTTTTAGGACAATATATTAGAATAACTAGATTAATCCACTGGTAAAATCTGTAATTTTTGAAAAATTGAGATGTGTCTCAAT
Source organism: Tanacetum coccineum (assembly GCA_026074375.1). Taxonomy (NCBI): domain Eukaryota; kingdom Viridiplantae; phylum Streptophyta; class Magnoliopsida; order Asterales; family Asteraceae; genus Tanacetum; species Tanacetum coccineum. The sequence continues at coordinate 6,530 of BQNB010078798.1, read as the reverse complement.
TACTATTGCAATCTATTATGGGATCGATAACATTTGCTAGTACATATTATAGCCCTTCCACTAAATTGTGAGGATTTAAGCCTATTTCATATATAGCATACATCTTTTTGCTATGAGTGTACCGATGATTTTATCTATTTTAGAACTTGTGCTTGTAAATCATTACGATTACCATAGTGAGATCATACTTGTATGATAATAAGTGTATATGCATGATAAAGAAGCAATTTAGGAATAAACCCAAATGGCCTTCCATTTATGCCTTAATGCCTTGTGCTAACCATCTCAGTTTAGTCAATCTCTCATATGGATCCATTTGTTAGTGCTCACTTTTAGCACTAGATACCCATACATAAAAACACGCGATAAGCCATCCTGATCTTAATTGACAAGTCCAACAAAGAAAATAAATACACCAGTTAGCCGAGCCTTACCCTAGTCTAAGTCTATTTGGTTGGTTACTAGCTACTTAGAATGATGGTTGTTATGTGGGAAATCCTTATGAATTTTGAGAAAGTTGCTAGCTCCATGTCTTCTGACATTTTGCTTTTATGATGATCGTCGATTGAAGGTTGATCGAGTTTTGTGATAAAAAATAATAATAAAAGCAAATGTTCTTAATAATATGAAGATGAAGAAAGACGAAGAAAAATTGGTATCGATTAGCCAATGTGCTAAGACGTGATACGGCAAAATATAAATATAATAAAATGTATCATCACTCAAAATTCATACGGATAGCGGAATGTAGTAGCTAGCAACGCTTGGTTTGTAGACTTTCTACTTATGTTACACACCTAACTCCAAAAACATTCCATTGCCTTATCCATACCCACTGAATCCCGAAGCCTGAAAGAAACCTGATAAACTGCTTCTTTAGATGTGTACACTTGGTGCTTACGCCCTATCGATTTTTGTCTTGTTTCTTGTACAAGCTTATGGTAATAAATCTAGTCATGACTGAGCTATGAGTGTGATTTCTCTTACTCCACCACTAAATAATAAAATGAGTGATGAGTGAATTATACTTCATTCCTTTTTCGTGAGGTGCTTGGAAATATAAATCAAGCAAGAAAATCAAAGGGTATTGTCAAACATCTCAATTTTTCCACCAATTAAGCAAAAATGACGAGTCTTTTCTTATGCTTGTACTTGGAGGAGTTGCATCATATTTTTGTAAATTACTCTCATGTACCATGTGGATTTGTTTTCTCTAACTCTAGATTTGCTTGGGGGCAAGCAAAGGTTAAGTGTGGAGGGATTTGATAACGCTTAAATTGTACATGTTTTTAGTCGCGTTATTTGCACTTTTGTATAAGTTATTTGGCTATTTATATATGGTTTTGTTACTTTATTGTATCAAAGTGTGTTTCCAAGTTTATTTGCAGCTAAGTACAGGAAAAGCAAAGAAACACCAAAGAAATCAAATTTTATGCAAGTACAAATAATCCTAAATCAAGACTAAAGATCAGAAGAATTTCAAGAGTAAAAGAACCAACCATTCAAGCTTCCAAGTCCCAAAGATAAGCTAAAATGATGTTTTACTGAAGTATAATGAACCACGACTAAGCACAACTCAAACGGGAAGCTTAAACACGAAATTAAGAAACTTGTATGTGGGGACGCATGGCCATTCTCCTGGCTGAGGCCACGAGCCACCCGGCTCCAGCTCGTCATCTCCCTTAATTGCATCTTGAAATCCCATGAATGATCAAGAAGAATCTAGACCTCTTGTACATTGCATTTTATGACCCTTTGGTCCCAAGAAAAGCATTGAATACCCCAAGGCCATCCTAGTAGTATAAATACAGTTCTATGGCTAGTGTTTTCATAACATCATCATCAATCTTCTCTACTACTCTCTAGTATTAATCTTCAATCTCTCTCAAAGCCATAAACCCTTCTTAGAAACCCAAAAAAATCCTAGAAGTTTGAAGGAGGAAGAAGCCATCTTAGGAGTTCAAGAACATCAAGAAACCATCACCATTCTTCAAGGCAACAAAGCCTTATTTCTTGTAGTCTTTTACAAACCTTGTAAGACCTTTTAATCATGCCAATGAACACTTTAATTTCTAGAATTATGTCTTTGTTTGCTATGAGTGGCTAGTGTCTTTATGCACTTGATTATATGATGTTTGTGGAATGATAATTTGTTTAAGATCCATCTATGCTTATGATTCATGTGACATTGTTTTACCAAACTAGATTGATTGATAAACATATCAAAGGTCGAAAGGGTATTGTTAATTAATCAATTGTCGCCTTTTTGTCTATGATCGGCTACCTTTTTATTGACCATTTCCTAAGCGGTTTGATCTAACAAGGATCATGATTGTGGGTGTTAACAAGTTTGTGAAACAAATCGTGAATCAAACAAGTTGAAATTGAGGTATTCTTGAATTGATTGATTAAACTTAGTGCTTGTTTTTGTCACTTAAAGTCTTGACGAAGATTGAAGATTTTGAAAACAATAGATTAGATCACCATCTAATTCTTACAATCAACTTGTTAAAGTGTTAATCACAATCATACAAATTGGATTTCCCAAAACTAGTCTAATCAAGTATAGTCTTTTAATCATTTGAATCTTAATCTTATCATTGCTTGCTTGTTAGTATCATTAGTATCGAATTTTAAAAGTTCACCAAAACACACTAATCCCCGCGAACGATCCCGGCTTACCACACAATCTCTTGCTATCAACGGACGAGTACACTTGCTCGTATGTGTTGCTAAGAAATTCGGTATCCGTGTTATAAATTTAAAACTTATCCGTATCGCACGCATCATGTACATAAAAGTTAAAATAGTTAAGCGTTTAGTTTGATATTATATCATTTTAGATATTAGGTACTTGATGTTTAAAAACTTTAACATGAAACATATTCAAAATATTAAAAGAATAATAAATGAAATTTTATGGGACATACAAGGACACAACCAATGACACCATTGGCAAGACAAGAAAAATATTTGGGCCATCTAAAATTTACTAGATCTAAAAAGTAACTTTAAAATCAAAAATGCTAGATACAAATTGCTATGTCTAGATAAAAGCCATTTCCTTATCTTCTTCAAGCCATTTCTTTACCTCTTTCTCCGACCGTGATGCCCGATCACATAATCTCATCCTTTTTTCATTTTTTTTATTCTTTCTTCGTTTATAAAATTAGTTCTAAGGTGGTTCCCACATAATTTCTAAGGTGGGTCCTATAAAAAATTTCTATATCGCTTCTAAAGGTTTTTTTCCTTCCAAGGTGGTTCCCGGGCACCACCTGGAACAAGCCTAGCTTCGCCTTCGCTTTATCCCACAAAACAAATATAATATAGTAAATTATTCGAATAAAAGGACTTAATGAGTGCGTCTAGTCACTCTATTAGTTATGACGTTTATGTATATTATATTGATAAAAACACAAGTAGTGTTACACATATACGAGTACCCATGACTGCCCATCAGAATCATCTCATAATAGATTTGAAAGATGGAGGCGACAACCATATTGGTAACGTTTTATGCATCATCTCTATATTATGGTACTAACATAATCATACAGGATTGGAAGCTATCATTTCTCACTATTAAACATAGTCATATGACATCCAACATGACCCTTCCCGTTCCATGAAATGACATTAATCAACAACCCAAGTTAACACGAGTGTGGTAGGATTCAAGCATAGTATGATTTTGACAAATGTTAAGTTATGTGGTAATTACCTCTACCCCAGTGTTCATAATAGAATGGTTTCTTGTTCTTATAATTATAAGACTAACAATTACTAAGCATCAAGCAAAAAGAAACAAGATTATGTAAATTATTTAAGATAACGTTGCATTATCATCAAAATTCACTTCTGTTAAAAAAGTTGCCTACTCAAGCATGAATTCACCAAGAGAATGATAAACCTATCATGCAAAATGGCATGTTAACTCCAAAGACATCCATGACTCTTTAGTGACATAAATTAAATGATTAGATGTGAAAGTTTGATCACGTGGAGTGGCTAGTCCACCAAAAGACGCGAGACTTCATCGCGCAAAGCGGCATGACCACTTCATTGACATTAATCTCGCCATTAAAGGGATAATAAAAAGCTATAGCTCACGTATGTATATGAAAAAGTGTCACATTATGGATCATCATCCTAAGGTTAAAGGGATAAGAAGCTACAAATAGCTACTTCACAAACTTGATACATAGCTAATGCGACAAAGTCCGAGTAAGGACATCAAATAGCCTACAATCAAATGTGAACCATAAATGTCCAACATGAAAGTTTTGATACATTGCTAAGAAACAATGTTTAAATAAGAATCAACATCATCCCAACAAAAATGAGGTATGAAGCCTAAGGTTTCTAACACATAAAAACTAATACATAATGGTGAGTATGGAAAACTAGAAGGGGGTGAATAGTTTTACCATTTAAAATTAGCTTTACAAAATTTAGTTTTAGTTTATGTGAAGTTGACGATATTGATTGTTGGTATGATATATGAAGTAAGTATAAAATGCAATTAAAGTAAATAGAGAGTGAGAAAGATAAAACCGAGACACAAGTGTTTATAGTGGTTCGGCTACGAGGACACCTTCCTTGCCCTACTCCGATCCTCGAGTCACCTACTCGAGAGTTAGTAAACACTAGTCACCAACCTCCTTTTACCGGCAGAGAAGTCTTACAATGTCGCTTACACCCTTTTAACGGTACAAAGATAAATACCGGATTCTAACAAAGGTAGAATCAACCCAAATCAATCACCTTCTTTTACAAGGATGATGAATGAAACTACAACAACTAAATGATGTACAAGATACAACAAAGTGATCTTGAGATGATGGAGATGCAAAACAAGGTTGCTTGAACTTTGATCGTCTCGTATGCAAATTCAGAAATTTGTTTTATTAAGAGAATTACCTACAAATGATATATGAAAGCTATTTGGATCTGAAAACAAGAGAGAAATCAAATTATAAGAGAGATTAGAATGAGAATGAGTGAGTAAAACATGAGAAATGGCTTGGTATTTATAGGCAAGAAACTAAAACTGTAGCACGGTTCCACCGGTTCCTTCTGAAGAAAGGAACCGGCCAGTATAAGCCTATGAATCCGGCATACCCTGTAGCCCGAATCTAGGCGGTTCCTTTTACCAAAGGGAACCAGCTATTGTAAAATGATGGAACCAGCCATCTAACATACAATCCGAATTTTAGATTGCCAAATCTTGAAATATTATGTGTAGTCTTGGTAGATTTGCCAAAGGTATGAGGAGGCGATTCTGTCACCAAGGATGTAAAATATTTTAAACAATATTTACATAATTTTCAAGATAAAAATTCTAAGTTTAAAAGAAAGAATATGTGAAAAATATACGAATGGTTTAAATTAAGAAAACTTATTAATCTAAAACTTGTGTGTTCTAAATTTTTACTAATAACGATTTTATGATTTTTTATCGACAAAACACGAGAAGATCGTAAGATAAAAATAAACATTTTACCAGTTTATTTGTATTAGCAATCTCCCCCTTTTGATGATAAAATATAAAATTGTTGGAAGTAAAAATTAGAGCGAGAAGTTTTAAATTGAAATCTTTTTACTTCCCTTCTCCCCCTTTTCGTCAAAACAAAAAGATTATTGATGAAGGTCTAACTAAAAGATGCAATGATGTAAGTAAAAGGTTGATTCAAAGAGAAGCAAATGCAATAGTATAAGTATGAGTTGATTCGAAGCGAATCGAATGCAATAAAGAGAGTTGATTCAGAGAGAATCAAGATGCAATGCTCCCATTGACGGAAGCATCCTCTTAAGAGAGGGAAACAAATCATCCAAAGAAATGTAATGCTACAAGAAGAAATGTTAGTGAATTAATTTTGTTCAAGCTGAGTACCTACAAAAAAATGTTAGAAGCAAGAAACAAAATTCACTACTATAAAATAGGTTAGGACAGTTCCCATTGCAAGACGGAACCGTCCTTCTTTGTCGAAGGAACTGGCTCAAAAAGATCAACGGATTGACATTTGAAACATAGTCAAATATTGAGTCAAATATAAAGAACATAATACAGAAAATTATAGAATATTAAATCCTTATAATAAAACATCAACTATTTTTGTGACTTTTAGTCACTTACAAAAATAGAAAAAAATAAGAACAAGGATAATATCTTAATCCTAACAATTACAAAATTATTATTACTATTCTTTGATGTCCGGAAGATTCTAAGGAAGGTTTTGGTGGGAAAGGACGTTGAGGCGCTCGAGGATGTGGTTGATGATGAACCTCATTTCCTCACAAAGGTCATTGACAATCACTTGTGTACGTTGGTAATGTTCGCAAAACATTTCATGGGTGAGAATGCGAAAATTATTGTTTGATCCTAATGGCGGAAGATGTGGCAGAAATGGTAGAAGAGGTGGTTCCATGGCAGGAAGAGGCGATGGTTGGTTAGTGGTATGTGCTTAATTACACATACCTTTTACCTTTAAAAACAAGCTAAAATAACCAAAAACGGACTTAAAATGCCA